>PYUH01000412.1:1517407-1554514 GCA_016808085.1 Suaeda aralocaspica | reverse complement strand
AAAAAAAAAAAAAAAAAATCTCCAACTTTTTTGCTGCGGTTATAAACCGCAGCAAATAATCGTACACAGCAGCAAAAAAATATTATTTGCTGCGGTTATTGTGTAACCGCAGCAAATAATACTCTTTACCAATCACAGCTAATTATTTGCTGCGGTTTTTATAAAATCCCAAAAAACCGCAGCAAATAAGGGGCAGCAAAATGTAATTTTTGTACTAGTGTGCTGTCCAAAATTTATAATCATGAAATTCAATTGAATAAATATTATGATCATGTTTTGGCTTATGTAAAATTGTTCTAAAGCATAGATTGGTTTCATAATTATGTTAGTTGATTGTAGAAGAGTTTACCATGAGATTATGATGTTTTTTATGAGTTTTTCATGACTTTAAAGTTAATAAGTAAATCTGAAATTTTTATAGAAACAATTTAAAGTAAGTTTTAAGTGTTCATATTATGCTAGTATGATCACATATGAATTCTATGATGTTATATATAATTTTTAGTATGTTTTATGAAGGTTAAAAGTGATTTTAAAAATGTTTAACATGCTGTCCAGAATTTATTAAGTGAATAATTAGGCTTTTAAAGTATGTAAATAGCATAAATTGATCATATAAATTAAGTAATACATTGTATGGTTGATTTATGTTGTTTTTGAAGTTTTCAAGGAGTTTTGGTAATTTTATATTGTTGTCCACTTTTCTAAAGTGGCATAAAAATTATACTAAAGATTTATAAAGTATAAATAAGTCCCGAAAACCAAGTAATCATACAATTGAAAAGTAAAGTGTAGTATGGAATTGAATAGAGACCATATAAGGAATGTTTTGGACGAGTTTCCAATATAGAAGTTAGTTTATAGTTGTTGTAGAACTTAGTCAACAAGGTTTTAATTTAGTTTCGGTTTTTCCTTATGTTGGAGACTTTGAACTAGTCCACTTCTAGAAGTTGTGGCAGAGCACCGTTACTTTACAAGGTACGTAAGTACCAAAGACAAACACAGGAGTTAGAATACATGCTTACATAATTCTTGATTACATGAAATCTTGTATGCTTGTTTTGAATCATGAATTTATGTGCATAACATTTTTATTAGTAGCATATTCTTAAAGTATGATGGCATTCCATGTTAAATAGCAATATGAATTCTTATAAGCTTGATCTGGAATGTTATGATCAGATTAATTAGGCCAATAATTTATGAATCAATAAAAGGAAGTTATTTTTAAGTTGGTGATTTACTTTAATCAACAAGAAAGGTAGTTTTGAATTTTTATTTACATGATTAAATGAAGTTATGAGCAACTATTTTAGACATATTACCACTCACAGTTTAATTTTTGGTCAATGAGAAAGTAAGTAATTAGCCATTGACAGTTAATGTGTGGTAAAAGAAGTTCAGTTTAATTAAAGAACACACATGAGATTAATTTTGAATCACCTTAAATTGATAATAATTAATTTTACTTGCTTTATTTGATGCATGTCTTTATGTGATATTGTATGTGAGTCATAACATTTCTAAACCGGTTAATGACGTGAAGTGTATGAGGGCTTGCATCAAAACTCTTGGAACGTATATACCTTGAGTATGAACAATGGGGGGAATCGTATGGAACAGTGATCTATGACTTCTAATTGGAGTACATAACGTTGTACTCTTTTCTATTTTTAATGCGCTGGATATTCGTCACTTTAGGTGACATAGTAATACCTTCTTGGAGTTGCTTCCAAGTTGGTTCCCAATAGGGCGATGATTTTTAAGGAGGTAACCCGTTCGATACAAGATCCATATGTTTAAATATAATAATTAATTTAGTTGAGTCCATGTACAAGTAAAAGGTTGTGAAACGTAAGTTGAGTGCATGTTTTATTTTTTATTGTTTGTTGCATAGTCTATAGTTGTTATGTACTCAACTTTTGATGTGAATTTTCGTGTGAACAAAAACTCAAAAAGGGATATACTAAAATTTCGAATCTATAAAGACCTAGTCACCAAGATTCTTAATTTTAGGTCGATCAATTAGTCTTTTGATTAAACCCTAAGCACCCTCAAAGCTACTAATTAAATCACAAGAGTATAAAGAATTTAATCACCAACTCTTAAATTTCGGAATTTTGTTTTCAAGTAAACAAACAACTTTTTTTATTCAACTCCAACTTCATTAATTACATCCTAATGTTGAGATTATTTATAGGCATAATCAACAACAAAATCCTAATAGAAATAGACTAAAAAACACGCCTAATACTTTGAAAATAAATCCTACTTTTGCTCACAAACTAAAGATAAGATTGCCACATCATCATGCAACTTGCATTTGATCTAATCTTTCCTAACAAACTCTAACTAACTAACAAATCAAGAAACTATCTTAACATCTTATCTAAATAACTAATTAACAAGATAATCATCAGATTTTAAGCTAAAATTTACAAAAATACTTGCTGCCCAAGAACTTGGAAAAACGCCCAAAAACACGCTTCAAGAAACCGTTCCTTTTGTGCGCAATTTTCAAGAACCTTCAAGAAGTTCAAATAATGCTTCAAGATCCAATCTTTTAATCAAGAAAACTTCAAGAATTTGTCTTCCATGCATTTTAGCATAATTATGATGATCAAGACTCACCAAGAATTAAAAGACTCAATGCCAAAAATGAGAAAAACCTTGTGGGAAAAAAACTCATAGGCAAAAACCATCTTGTTCCCCAAATCCACCACTCTTGCCTTGATTTGCGTGCCATATTATTGACATGTGACCATGCACACGCAAATCCCTACCCTTGATGCACCCATATAGCTTATATCACTGTATGTAATTATTTCACCTATGGTTGCACCCTTGCCCTTGTCATCACCATCTTCGAAGTTGATTGCATTGATATCATTAATATCATTTCTTGCAATGATATCATTAACATCATTTCTTGCACTGATATCATTAATATTATCAATGTCACTGGTGCTTGCACTTACATCATCCTCCCCTTCTTCAAAAGAGTTTGACCTCAAACTTCGAAGTTGTTCATCAGGTATATATGGAGATAAATCACCAATGTTAAAAGTAGCATGAACCCCATATTCACCTGGTAGTTCAAGTTGATAAGCATTATCACCAACCTTCTTCAAAAATTTTAATGGCCCATCACATCTAGGCATCAATTTATTTTTTATGTGGTTAGGAAACCTTTCGTTCTTGAGATGTAACCAAACCAAATCTCCTTCCTGAAATTTGCGTGGGTTCCTGTGCTTATTGGCGCGCATCTTGTACTGTTCATTGACTTTTCCAATTCTTGCTCTGATCTGTGCATGTAATTTCTACATATATATTGATACTCCATCCTTTGAAACTACATACCCTAGGAATGTAACACTACTCACCATGAAGTAACCATTCTTCAATTTCCCACACAATTTTTGCTGCCTTAGGGTTTCAAAAACCTGTCTTAGATGCTGCAGATGATCTCCATTGTTTCTGCACTCATAGAGACCCAATTTGGTTTTGAAAGTTGTTTTCCATCCATCCCCTTCTCTCATTAATTCCTCAATCGGTCCTTGTATTTCCTTAGTCTCCTCAGGATTGCATCTATACGATGGTTTATTAGGAATCTGAGCACCTGGGATTAAGTCAATCTGGTGTTCAATGCCCCTATTGGGTGGTAAACCTGGTGGTAAGTCATCTGGAAATACATCTTCAAATTCCTTCAATAGTGGTTGAAGAATTTTAGGGATTGCAAATGTTTCAACTCTCACATCTTTTGCCATCAACAGAAATACTTGCTGGCAATCAGTCAATTCCCTCTCCAATTCCTTAGGATTAGCCAAAAATACTCCCTTTTTATTCTCCACATTCAATTGCTTCTTGTTTTGCGCCACTTTTAAAGGTTTCAAAGCAATTAGCTTGTCAGTTTCCTGATGATGTAGACATTGGTTTTTCCATCATACTTCACAAATCGATCATATTGCCATGGTCTACCAAGCAATATGTGACAAGTATCCAATGGACAGACATCACATATCACAGAATCCTCAAATTTACCAATCTTGAAATTTATCAGGGCCTGCTTAGTCACTTTGACATCACTGGTGTTGCTTAGCCAATGTAACTTATAAGGTTGAGAATGATTGTATGTGGGGTGATTCAATTTCTGAATCAATAGGGTAGAGACCACATTAGTACAACAGCCACTGTCAATTATTACATCACACAGCCTGCCCTGTACATTACACCTGGTCGCGAAAATTTTGTCCCTGATCTGGTTCTCTTCAATTGGCGCAGGTTTAGACTGAAGAACCCTCCTGAGGACCAATGCTTGACCCTGTGTTTCTGCCTCCACTTCTTCCATATCATTGCTGCTTTGTTCTTCTTGGGAATCAATATCTTCGTCCCCCCCTTCTTCAAGAAGAACATCTAAGTAGGCATCTTTGATTTCCTTGGCTTCCCTAGCAGTGATTACCCTAGAGTTTGGGCAATTTCTTTGTATGTGTTCTACTCCTTGACACTTAAAACATTTCCTGTTGTCTTCAGGAGTTGTCAATGGTTTGATTGGAGTGGCTGCCCTTTTATCATTGTCGAACATAGGTTTAGCACTAGATGGTTGAGAATACACCACTTCCTTCTTGGACTCATAGGTTTTAAAGAATGCTTTTGGCTTCTTTGAATTCCCATGTTTTTCCACCCTGAGTGCCACTTTACAGATCTCATCATAGGTCCAGTAGGGTTGTAATTCTACTTTTCCCTAATGGATCCATCCAGCCCTGCCACAAACCGAGCAAATTTGTGATCTTCCTTTTCTTCTAGATCACACAATATCAGCAATTTTTCGAAAGCATTGATGTACTCCCCAACACTTTTCTGTTCCTGTTTCAGGATATGCATCTTTAGGAAATTGTTCTGTTCATACTCATGTGGTACAAATTTTTTTCTCAATTCCCTTTTCAATTTGTGCCAAGAGCAAATTTTCGATCTTCCTTCCTTTTTGCGTTTTCTTTGTAATCCTTCAAACCACAAACTAGCATAAGATGTTAGTTTTAATTCTGCCACTCTGAAGGCTTTATGATCATCATACTCCTTGTAATTAAAAATCCTTTCAGTTCTCCTTATCCAATCAAGGAAAATTTCTATATCTAAACTGCCATTGAACTCAAGAACGTCCAACTTTAGGCTACGAACATCATCCTTCTGTTTGTCACGCCTCCTATGCCTGTTTCGGTCATCTTCTTCACTAGAACTAGTGTCATATTCACGCCTAGGCTTGCGTGCACTCCTGCTGGTATTTTCATCACTTGAACTTGTGTCACTTTCATCAATTGCATGACCCTTTTTCATGTTTTTCGAACTTCCTGATACCAAATTCATTACTTCTTCTAACATGGTTCGCAGTTCTCTAATTTCATTGTACCTTTGGATTTCTCTGGCTTGTTCTAAGGACAATCCTTTTTCAAAAGTTGTAGGAACTTCGTCATTGATGAGCACTTGACTATAAAAGACCTCTAAACGAAAGCACCAAATTTGATGTGAATTTTCGTGTGAACAAAAACTCACAAGGGAATAGACTAAAATTTCGAATCTATAAAGACCTAGTCACCAAGATTCTTAATTTTAGGCTGATCAATTATTTGTTTGATTAAAGCCTAAGCACCCTCAAAGCTACTAATTAAATCACAAGAGTATAAAGAATTTAACCAACTCTTAATTTTTTCGAATTTTGTTTTCAAGTAAACAAACAAACTTTTTTTTATTCAACTCCATCCTAATGTTGAGATTATTTATAGGTATAATCAAAAACAAAATCCTAACAAAAATAGACTAAATAAACACGCCTAAGACTAGGAAATTCGGCCCACTTAAAACACACACACAACAAGATAAGTATGCCACCTCATCATGCAACTTGCACTTGATCTTATCTTGTCTAACAAACTCTAACTAACAAATCAAGAAAATATCCTAACAACTTATCTAAATAACTAATTAACAAGATAATCATCAGATTTTAAGCTAAAAATTACAAGAATACTTGCTGCCCAAGATCTTGGAAAAATCGCAAAAATCACGCCCCATATTCGTCCTCTTTTGTGCAATTTTTCAAGAACCTTCAAGAACTTCAAGAAATGCTTCAAGATCCAATCTTTTAATCAAGAAAACTTCAAGAATCTGTCTTCCATGCATTTTAGCATAATTATGATGATCAAGACTCACCAAGAATTAAAAGACTCAATGCCAAAAATGAGAAAAACCCTGTGGGAAAAAAACTCATAGGCAAAAACCATCTTGTTCCCCAAATCCACCATTCTTGCCTTGATTTACGTGCCATTTTACTGACATGTGACCATGCACACACAAATCCCTACCCTTGATGCACCCATATGGTTGATATTTCCATAAGCAATTATTTCACCCATGGTTGCATCCTTACCATTGCCATTCTTGATATCACCATTGATATCACCATTGCCACTATTGATATTATCACCATTGATATCACCATCTTCGAAGTTGCCATAACTTATTTTATTAATATAATTAATATTACTGATACTCGCACTTCTATCAGAAGTGGAGTAGTAGGATATTATGTATTACATGATGGAATCCTGTTTAAGGAGAACCAGTTATGCGTGCCTAATTATTCAATAAGGGAGTTATTGGTTAGAGAGGCACATGGTGGAGGTCTTTCAAGGCATTTTTGAATTGCTAAATCATTAAACATGCTGTAAGGGTGACAATGAACCTATTAATAAATCCTATTGGGTTTGACAAACATAAATCACATGTATGGGTGACAATGATAATGATGAATCCATGTGATGGTGGAGCTATTAACTATTAACCATCAATACTTTGTCACTGGTGGACTGAGCCATTAGTCAAGTGATAATAACTATAACTAGTGAAATCACAAGATGGAAACACATGGTGGTTACAGGGAACAAGTTGGTTTGGTCCATGAGTTTTTCCCATTTCACTTGATAGGGTTTTCTCATTTTGGACATTATTATTATTATTATTATTATTATTATTATTATTATTATTATTATTATTATTATTATTATTATTATTATTATTATTATTATTATTATTTCTTGTGGAGTCTTGATCATGATAAATATGCTAAAATACATGAACAATGGTTTCTTGAAAGTTTCTTGATTAAAAGATTGAATCTTGAACTATTTCTTGAAGTTCTTGAAGAATCTTGGAAAAATGCGCAAATCAAGTGGCGGAAATTGGGACGATTTTCTTTGATCTTGGGCACCAAGCTTTTTCGTCATTTTTAGTCTAATTTTTGATGATTATCTTGTTTATTAATTATTTAGTCAAGTTGTTAGGATAATTTCTTGATTAGTTAGTTAGTTAGAGTTTGCTAGGAAAGATAAGATCAAAGTGCAAGTTGCATGATGATGTGGCAATCTTATCTTTAGTTTAGTTGCACAAGTAGGATTTATTTCCCTAGTTTATGCGTGTTTCTTTTGTAGATTCTAGTTAGGATTTTGTTGTTGATTATACCTATAAATAATCTCAACAATAGGATGTAATTAATTAAGTCTTTCTCATTGAAAATAATAGTTCACTTCGTTGAATTTCACAGAAATTTGCGCAAGAGTGTTTGTTCGAATTTTCATCATAAATTTGTGAGTCAAGAGTGATAAACAAATTTGGATTCTAGTTAATTAATTACAGGAGTGTATTAATTAATTAGCCTTCAATTAAATTAATCCAGGAGTGGAGAATTCAATTGATAAACAACGTGAATTTGAGGTTGTATTTGGGAATACTACTAAAAATCCACATCACTTTATTTATTGCTTACGAATGACTAACATTTATTTTGGATGACTGTTTTATTTCTAAGACTTTTGGTTTTGGTTTTAAGGGCCATTAATATGGTTCCGAAGTGTAATGAGTTTAAAGTTGATTTTTGTTTTGAGATTGTTTCGAAATTTAGTTTTAAATTGTTTTGGTTTTAAGACTTCTGTTGTAGTACTTTGATAAATGCCTTAGCCATTATCACGGTGGCGGTAATACTTTGGTTTTTCCATATTTAGAAGTTTTAATAAATATAATCCTTAATAATTATAGTATGTTTTCCGGAAAAGTAAGAAATAAGAAGTTAGGGAATTCTAGGGTGTTACAAATTGGTGTCGGAGCTTAGATTTTCAACTAAAATAAATTTTATTTTTGGGGGAACCCTAAGTTTTATTTTTTTTGGAAAGAGGAATTTCTTATTATGGAAATTTCCGAAAATGGAAAGTTTTGAAAAATAAATTATGTGTGCAGGTATGCAAGGAATTCAGGTATGTATTATGTGTTATTGCTTTAATACCATGTGGTGAGTTTGGGCATGTAGGATAGACTTTGTTTCTTTTCTTTCATGCATTAAAGTTCATGTTTAAGGTGTTGCTTATGTGAATAGTTGGGTGTAAAGAAAATTGTATGCTAGCCACAAGACCTCTTTTTTTTTGTAGAACTGCTAGTTTGTTTTGTTTTGTTTTGGGAAGGATGGACCATTATTCTTAAGATTTGTTCAGGATGTCACATAGTATGCCTAGTAAAGATACTCAAATAGGAACTCTGGAGAAGAAAGACTATGAAAGTCCGCCTCAATATGTTTGGGAAATAAGGTTCTACTGTTGGTACATGAGTACTGTGCTAAAGTTACCAGAATGGGATCAGCCTGACCATGTAGCAGCCTTGATTGTTAGGTGCTTGCCCGATTGTTCACCCTATTTAGATATTAAGGCAAAATTTAGTGATTTCCATTTTGTCGGAGGCCTTCCGAACTATTCTAAGTATATGGATGCAGTTGGTCAGTGGGGTTGTAATTGGAGATTCTTGGAGGGGTATATTGCTAGGAAAGATCAGGAATATCAAGAAAAGAATGCAAATGTGGAGACCACACCCAAACCAATCCCAGAAGGTAGTCAAGGAAGTGAAGACCTGATGGTGAAGGAGACTCCTACGAGTTCGAAGACTGATGAGTAAAGGGATAGTTTGTGTTATGAAAAGTGTTCAGGAAAACTTTGGTACAACATTGAAAATTAGTACAGCTTTCCATCGAGAAACTGATGGACAAACAGAGAGAACCTTACAAACCTTAGAGGATATGCTAAGGGCTTGTGTAATGGATTTTCAAGGGAATTGGGAGGATCACTTGGATCTCATTGAGTTTTCATACGACAATAGTTACCATGTAAGTATTAGCATGGAACCTTTTGAGGCTTTGTAAGGAAGGAAGTGTAGGAGCCCCTTGTGTTGGAACGACATAAGTGAGACAGTGATTCTAGGACCTCTATTGATAGAAGAAACCACCGAGAAAATTAGAGTTATACAAGCAAAGATTCAAGCAGCACAAGATTGACAAAAGTCCTATGCGGATCAAAAATGCCAAGAAGTTGTGTTCAAAGTTAGGGATAAGGAGTTACTTAAAGTATCACCAATGAAAGGAGTGATGAGGTTCGGAAAGAAAGGAAAATTGAGCCCGAAATACATAGGACCCTATGAGATCTTGCAAAGGGTTGGAAAGGTAGCTTATAAGTTAGCACTACCAATGGAGTTGAGCAAGATTCACAATGTCTTTCATGTGTCTCAACTAAGAAAGTATGTCCTAGACGAGTCACATGTATTACAACCTGAAACAATAGCGTTAGACCAAAGTTTGACCTATGAACAAAGGCCAATTAAAATCCTAGACAGTAAGGTCAGAGATACTCGTAGAAAGAGTGTCAAAATAGTGAAGATGTTGTAGTCTAATTAAGAATCAAAGAAGGTACTTGGGAAGCTGAAGATATGATGAGAGAAAAATACCCAGTGCTATTTCAGGTTAGTAATAGAGTTATGGGGACGTAACTCGATTTTTAAGGGGGGTCGAAAGCGACCAGTTTTTCTCACGTTTTTGCCCTTAATTTTGCAAGTTTTATGACTTTCTATGACTTTTAAGTAAGAAGTTTATGTTGGTTGACTGAAAAGTTGTCAATTAAGTGTCTAAGGTCAACAACAACATAGTATTTCAGTAAGAAAGTTTAAAGTGAATGTAGTCTCTATTCAAATACCATACACTAATTTACACAAAGTTTCGGGACGAAACTTCTTTTAAGGGGGTAGACTGTAATACCCCACTTTTTCACGTATTTTAAGAAAGTATTTTTGTATTTTTTTCATCTAATTTATATATTTTTATTGAAAAATTATGCTCAATAGGAATATTAAATGAAAAGAAATTAATAATAATAAAATAAGTAATAAATAAGTTTTAATCAAAAATAATTATTTGTGTTCATAAATAATATTTTATGATTTAAATATATTTTAAAAGGCTTCTAAAAATAGAATTTTCAAAGGTTTTCTAATTTATTTTGAGGCAAGGGCCTAAACTTAAATTCCCTTGTTAGAATAAGTATGGGCTTTTCTAAATCCTACTTTGGGGCCTATAAATACCCTTTGAAACCAAAATTTTTATGCTCATAAGTTGTCATTAGAATTCCAAAATTCAGAGAGAAAAGAAGAGAAAAAAAGTAAGTGAGTGATTTCCGAAAAAAAAAACTACAGTATTGTTTTCGGAAAAACAGAAGAAAGAAATATTTGTTTTGTGTTCTTGGGGTCCGAGCCTCGCCGGACCCCAGCCGGACCACCGTCGGACTGCCGGAGCCACCAGCTCTAGTCACTCCTCCCCCTCTCCCGTATTTATTCGAATTTTTTTTAAAAAAAAAAAAGAAAAGAAAAATTTTCTCCTTCTTTCTTTTTAATTCAATCTTGCAAATTCATGTTCATATTTATGTTTAATCATGCTTTTACAAGTTTTAATCATGTTTAATAACGTTATGATTTGTTTTAAGGCATGAATTAAATTGTGGTTCATGAAATTTTTAGATTATGATTTATAAATCATGAAAGTTATGATTTTTAATGAGTTTTTATGAATTAAACTTCAATACTATGATCATGAATTATTGTTGTGTGAATTTATAATGATTTTATGAAGTTTAGTTTGATTTTTAAAGACTTTAAAAATAAAATACGTTGCTGTCCAAAATTTACAATCATGAAATTTGATTGAATAAACATTATGATCATGTTTTGACTTATGAATAATTGTTCTAAAGCATAGATTGGTTTATAATTATGTTAGTTGATTGTAGAAGAGTTTACTATGAGATTATGATGTTTTTATGAGTTTTCATGACTTTAAAGTTAATGAGTAAATCTGAAATTTTTTATAGAAACAATTTAAAGTAAGTTTAAGTGTTCATATTATGCTAGTATGATCACATATGAATTCTATGATGTTACATATAATTTTTAGTATGTTTTATGAAGGTTAAAAGTGATTTTAAGCATGTTTAACATGTTGTCCAGAATTTATTAAGTGAATAATTAGGCTTTTAAAGTATGTAAATAGCATAAATTGATCACATAAATTAAGTAATATATTGTATGGTTGATTTATGTTGTTTTTGAAGTTTTCAAGGAGTTTTGGTAATTTTATATTGTTGTCCACTTTTCTAAAGTGGCATAAAAATTATACTAAAGATTTCTAAAGTATAAATAAGTCCCGAAAACCAGGTAATCATACAATTGAAAAGTAAAGTGTAGTATGGAATTGAATAGAGACTATATAAGGAATGTTTTGGACGAGTTTCCCATATAGATGTTAGTTTATAGTTGTTGTAGAACTTAGTCAACAAGGTTTTAATTTAGTTTCGGGTTTTCCTTATGTTGGAGACTTTGAACTAGACCACTTCTAGAAGTTGCGGCGGAGCACCGTTACTTTACAAGGTACGTAAGTACTAAAGACAAACACATGAGTTAGAATACAAGCTTGGATAATTCTTGATTACATGAAATCTTGTATGCTTGTTTTGAATCATGAATTTATGTGCATAACAAGTTTATTAGTAGCATATTCTTAAAGTATGATGGCATTTCATGTTAAATAGCAATATGAATTCGTATAAGCTTGATTTGGAATGTTAGGATCAGATTAGTTAGGCCAATAATTTATGAATCAATAAAAGGAAGTTATTTTTAAGTTGGTTAGTTACTCAATCAACAAGAAAGGTAGTTGTGAATTTTTATTCACATGATTAAAAAAAGTTATGACCAATTATTTTAGACATGTTACCACTCACAGTTTAATGTTTGGTCAAGGAGAAAGTAAGTAATTAGCAACTGACAGTTAATGTGTGGTAAAGGAAGTTAAGTTTAATTAAAGGACACACAAGAGATTAATTTTGAATCACCTTAAATTCATGATAATTAATTTGACTTGCTTTATTTGATGCATGTCTTTATGTGATGTTGTATGTGAGTCCTAACATTTCTAAACCGGTTAATCACGTAAAGTGTAAGAGGGCTTGCATCAAAACTCTTGGAACATATATACCTTGAGTATGAACAATGGGGGGAGTCGTATGGAACAGTGATCTATGACTTCTAATTGGAGTACAAGACGTTGTACTCTTTTCTATTTTTAATGCGCTGATATCCGTCACTTTAAGTGACATAGTAATACCTTCTTGGAGTTGCTCCCAAGTTGGTGCCCAATAGGGCGATGATTTTTAAGGAGGTAACCCGTTCGATACAGGATACCATATGTTTAAATATAATAATTAATTTAGTTGAGTCCATGTACAGGTAAAAGGTTGTCAAAGATAAGTTGAGTGCATGTTTTATTTATTATTGTTTGTTGCATAGTCTTTCGTAGTTATGTACTCAGCTTTCCTGACTGTTTGTTTTGTGTGCATGGATTTGTCTTGGACTTGGCCCTACAATGACCCACTTGTGGTGAGTAGTTTTATAGTAAAAGAAATGCTGCAGGTACAAGTGGGCATAAGTCATTTCATGATGGGCTAGAGTGAGAGCGCTTGTTGTGTTTTGTAGCTTTACTTTATTTTATTGCTTACGAATGACTAACATTTATTTTGGATGATTGTTTTATTTCTAAGACTTTTGGTTTTGGTTTTTAAGGGCCATTAGTATGGTTCCGAAGTGTAATGAGTTTAAAGTTGATTTTTGTTTAGAGATTGTTTTGAAGTTTATTTTTAAATTGTTTTGGTTTTAAGACTTCCGCCGTAGTACTTTGATAAATGCCTTAGCCGTTATCACGGTGGCGGTAATACTTTGATTTTTCCATATTTAGAAGTTTTAATAAATATAATCCTTAATAATTATAGTATGTTTTCCGCAAAAGTAAGAAGTAAGAAGTTAGGAAATTCCAGGGTCTTACAAGTAACGTCCCTTAATTCAAACACCTATTCTCATGGTCTTTAAATTAAACACACATGGGGAGTCTTCACTCAACTTCATCTCTCGATGCTTCATTAGGGAACCTAAAACATCATCTAAGGTAGCGGACGTAGGACTACGTGATTCAAAACCCCATATACGACTCTAGTCACCCCAAAGTTCGATTTTTTACTAAAAACCGACTAAGTCATGAAATGAGTGAAGGTTTCACCCACACCCTAGCACAAGACTACTCACTTCTCATTGTTAATGCCAATTTAAAACTAGTAAACAACATGGAATTAAACAACAAGGAAGGAAGTACTACTAGTGAGTAATTTACACAATAATAGCAAATAAGAAGTGGATTAAAGGACTAAAGAACAAGGGTTTGCTTAAGGTGGATTAAAGCAATAAAACAGCAACAAGCTATAACATCAAAACAAATCAAAACATGAAACTTGAAGGCTAAGTAACTCAAGAATTTAAGGTATGAACTTAAATAAGCACGAATTATAAGAGTTTAGAAGAGTTACTTAGAAGCTTGATTCCATACAACAATATCCAAATCCCAAGTGCTTAAATCTTAGAATACGACTCATGAAGAAGTCAAAGCTTGAAGAACCAAATATAGAATTAAAAGTAATATTGTTTGAAGTACAAAATAATCTAGTAATGAACTTAAGAACAAGAACTTTTGTAAGAACTTCCAAAGAGTAAAACTAGATGTAAGGTTTTACGACTACAATGATTCTAGGAAGATTAGATATCCTTTTACATGAGAAAATACAGCCTCTTATAGCCATCAACCGAATACAAGATCAAGTGGGAAAGTGGCTAAGGAGGGAAGCAAAGTCGTAGTTTGCTAGAAGAGGCAGGGTTGCGGCCGCATGGTCTAGGCGTTGCGGCCACAACATATACTTTGTACTGTTCCTGAGGTTGCTCATCACAAAAAGCGAAGTTGCTCTTGGAAAAATGTCTTCAAGAGGGCTGCTAGCAAGTGCATTCCGTCACTGAGCCATGACTAGCGATATCGTGAGCCAAGCTCGTGATATTGCTAGTAGCCGAAGACAAAAGGGAAAACCGTCTTGACCAAAATGCTTTTAAAATTCTAAGCCGACCCGAACCAAAGAAAAATACTCCGTAACTCATCTCCCAATGTTACCTTGGCTTCCGAATCAAACGAAACAAACCTACAAAATTGAGATAACATGCAAAACAAGACAAAACGGGGTATAATATGATAAAAATGCAAGGGAGCGGGTTGAATAAAATAAAGCAAGAAATAACAAAAAAAATAAAGAAAGAGAGCCGAAAACTAAATAAACTAAGTACTAAAAAGCTATAGAAATATATACAAATAAACACTACATCAGAGTTCATCCACTAGATCCGGAAGCTGGGAACCCTGAGTCCGCTTTGGATGCTTTAGCTAGCATTGATGATAATATTCAAAAAAATACTTCTCCAACTATTCAAGAGTTAGCTAAAAAATTTCCACTAAAAATGGGAGGTAAGTCTTACACCAACAGAGTGAGGACTCTTTTTTCGTCCTCTAGTAGTGCTAAATCTTCCAACCCCACATCCTCTCAAGATGTTGTTATTCCTTTAACAGATCCGGGTGATGTGGAAGAGGACGAAGCTGAATCATCTCCCCCCCTTCACAGACTGTCACTACTACATTAAAGAGCAAATGCAACACAATAATGCAACGGCTTAATATAATGCAACACTTATTGCAACGGTCGGGGTCTAATGAAACGGACTAATATAACGGTTTGACCCTAAAGCAACGGGTTATAGCAACGTTTTAGGTAACCGTTGCATTAGCCTAATAAATGCGACGGTGTTTTAAACTTTATGCAACGACTTTGAAAAACCGTTACATTAGGTGTAGGCAGTCGTTGCCTTTCGTGTAGATACCTAGGTTTTAATATGCGCGCGTTGTTTTCTGTCGCCCAACATTTCACTTCCACTCTCCTCTTTCCTTTAGGTAGTTCGTTCTTCACTGAAAACTTCCACTCTTAAAAAGCAGTCAAATTTCCACTGAAAGTCACTCAAATCTCCACTGAAAATCACTCAAATTCCTTCGAAATCAGTTACACTCCACTGAAAAATTCGATTAGATTCCCCAAATTGAATCATGGTGTGCTGAATTGTTCACTTGCATGCAGTCAAATATCCTGGGTGTCAATTCAATTATCGAACACAATTCAATTCGAATCACAATTTTGAAGTGAAGGTGTGTTTTGCTTCCCTTGTTTAATTCATTTGTTTTAGTTCAATATTTTGGTTAAGTTTCTGGTTTCTTGGACAGTCTTGAATAATTAAATCATTGAAAGTTGAAGTCTTTTGTGCTTTTAGTATGATTATAATTAATTTTGGTCGAATGTAAGATGTGGAAAGACATGGTATAACAATTTCTGATTTCTCTGAAATACATGGTTTTGTTGGTGAAAATTGGTGATTATTGAGGTTTTGTTGGGGAAATTTTGTGGTGTTGTGAAGGAGATTGATTACTCTAAGTTTAGGGGAGGAGTATTACATGGAAATTATTGTCTATTGGAATCTAACTTGCCCCAATTTTCCGTATATAAACAATGGCATTCTGTATGTAGCAATGAGGAGAACTGGAGAACTGACTGATATAAACTATTTAGACTTTTTTTTTTTACATCGGGATTGTACATGGATGAAAATTTCAAAGATGTTTTCTGGTGAACAATGAACATTATAGTGTTTGAGCTTCCTGAGCCGTGTACTTAGGTGACTTTAAATATTTTGATATAAATAAGTTTAGGAGCTATTTGATAGGCACAAAAGAGGGCTTGTATTAGATAAAAAAAATGCTGTAAAATTGTACTCTATACACCTTAAATATGTTTGATAGAAGGAACACTGCAGTATATATATATGTTGTAGCGAAGAAATGATAATGCCAATGTCCTCATGGCTTTATAGGCTATAACAAGAATCTTGAGGCAAGAGTTCAGTGAGGTTGGGGCAGCCTGCGCCCCTGGTGTTTGGGAAGGGGTGGTTTTTGGGGTGATCATGAATTATATAACTGCATAGATAAAGTTAGTCTTTGCTATTTTTTGTATCCTTTTAAAGTAGTCTGAAATTCTGAATGGGGGAGAAATTATTGTTATTTGTGAGTATCCTAGGTTAGCAAAATTTTAAATGCAAATTACCAATGATAAATGGGGGAGAAAGTTGATCTTTGCTATTTTCAGTTTCAGTTAGAGTATTCTGTGTAGAATTCTTTGTGGCTTTCGTTGTGTTGACGCCATTCCAAAAACAGCCAAAAACAAAACAACTATGAACAATAAACAACCTGCAAAACTAAATTGAACCTACAAAACTGAACCTAAAAGCATCTAGCAGAACAAGTAATAAGCTCCACCAAAGCCTGCAGCAAACACCAGCCATCACAGCACACCTAAACACCCCAGCACAGGCACCTTCACACAGCCCTACACCCAGCCAGCACTAGCCACACAAGCCTGCCAGCCACAACAGAACTCCAATCAAGGGAGCATCAGAGCAGCCTGAAACAACAGCCTCCTACAACAATTACAAACAGCCCCCAAATAGCATCCACAAGCAACCACCAAACAGCAAACTCAGATTTGCAGAACACTGCACTACAGTGGTTCTGCATTCTAAACAGCAGAAATAAAAGCTGCTGAAAACTGCAATACAAACCTGCAGCACGGCAAAAACCCCAGCAGCATGAACCTGCACCACACCAACACCACTGCACCACACCACAACACCTGCAAAGTACAGCTCAAGCATCTCAATCAGCTCCCCAAACAACCTCATAACTACAATTCTGTCTTTTAAG
Organism: Suaeda aralocaspica; assembly: GCA_016808085.1. Taxonomy (NCBI): domain Eukaryota; kingdom Viridiplantae; phylum Streptophyta; class Magnoliopsida; order Caryophyllales; family Amaranthaceae; genus Suaeda; species Suaeda aralocaspica. The sequence continues at coordinate 1,537,440 of PYUH01000412.1, read as the reverse complement.
TCCAGACAAATGTCTGATTAAAACTGCAGAACAGTCAAAACTGCAGAAACTGCACTGCATAAACTACATAAAATGCATACACAACTGCATACATGTAAAGTTTGTTTACACCACTTAGCCATTGTGTTGACTGAAATGTTTGAGGCCATTATCAGTTTCAGTATCCTTTTATGTTGTTTGATGTCATGGCCATTGTAATGTAATTAAGTTCAATAATAAGGTCTTCGAGTTTTGTTTATTTTAAAAAACAAGTAATTAATAAACAATAGTAGAGTGTTGAAATTGGAATAAGTTTCACAGTGAAAAGGATAATGGCAAATTCCTAGTATGAATATTGAGTATATAATAACAACAATGAAAACCGCAGACAATTGCACATACAAATGGGACTATATAACTAAAACATAAGTAGGTAATAAAGTTTAAAGTAAGCTCTATAGTGTTTTTGTCGATCCTTTCTTTGCAAGTTCTTTTTTGTCCCTTTCAGCGATTACTTTTTTGTTTCATTTTACATGCAATTAATGTTCAACTGACAACTATAAAAAATTTAAGGAACAATGGGGTGGTGGGAGTTAGCAAAGTGGAGTCATGAATATGAGCAAGGAACTGATGAGTACATTGAAAAAGCATTTGCCACAAAGTCTCAAGGAGACCAAATTCAATGTCCATGCACAACATGTTATTACCGTTATTGGCATCGTAGGAGTGTTGTAAGGGATCATATAATTTGCAATGGTTTTTTACCAAGGAGAGAAGAACTTGAAGAGTTAAGGTTGGACATTAATACAGAAGAATACTTGTCAGGAAAAGAAGGTGATCAAGTTATGAATGATGACATGGTAGAATATTTGAGTGAAACTTTAAGAGAGGGGCCAAATGAAGAGGCAAAAGAGTTTTTTAAGTTGATTGAAGAAGGTCAAGTAGAATTGTATATAGGGTGCCAAACTTTCTCTAAACTTTTCTTCATCATTTGAGCATTTATTTTCAAGTGCGATCACAAGACGAGCAATGTCACTTTCACTGCCATGTTAAAATTCTTCAAGGAAGTGATACCTCAAGCCAAAGTTCCCTTATCCTTTCATGAGGCGAATAAGGTAATGAAAGCTTTAGAGTTAGATTACACAAAAATTGATGCATGTCCTAAAGATTGCATGTTGTATTGGGGGGAGCATGCAAATGCAACAAGTTGTCCTGTTTGTGGAACTCCTAGGTGGAAACAGAAGGAAAATGATGCAAGTGAGGCAACTGAAAAGGGCCACAAAATTCCATTGAAAGTACTACGGCACTTTCCTAGGTGGAAACACTTATTTTGAACATAAAATATAGATCAAAAGCAAGTAAAACTCCAGCATGAAATTCAAGAAACAAGCAACAACAAAAACAAAATGCAACATCATACAGTTTGGAGACACCATATAACCACACAATCACTACTAGAATTTGCTATATTAACGACCAGTGTATAACGACTAAATTAAAATTTGATGTTAAATGACACTATTAACAAGAGTAGTATTAGGTTGTCGTTATAATTGAGTAGTTAAAATAGACTTTTAAGCTAAAAAAAGAAGATAGACTTTAAGTACACTTTACTCGTAAAATGGTCGTTAAACCTAATACTCTGCACTATAATCCGTAATTTTACAGCCTAATTTATTTTGTAAATTTATCCTAATAACACAACACAACAAACATAATTTCTATTATGCATTTCAATTTTATCCTTCAAAGACCAATTCTATCTCAATATTTCTTGACATTAAGATTCCATTTTATTCATTTATCTTCCACCATAAGTGTTAAGTAGTTCTCCTAAATTCAGTCAATTAAACATTGAAGATCTTGGAAAACAATTCTACGAAGACAAGTTCGTCAAATTAAGAGCACAAAATAATCAAATTCCTGCAATATTCATCAAATTAGAGCGAGCAATGTACCAAAACGGCTGACGAACCAAATGGCCATTCAATCTGTTGGGCAGCACTTGATATTGAAGTCCTAATTTTCCAATTAAGAGCAGCAATTCGATAAAGTATTTGTGAGATTAATTTGCAATCAAAGAAAATTTTAAGGTAGCTGTCATAATGAAATAGCAAAATGATGCATGCAATCAAGCTGTAGTTTTTGTTGAAATAACTACTATTCCAAAATTAGCTTTTTATGTTAATATATATAGAACAATGACGCATGTAACAAAAATGTAACTACAAGAAAATATATAAAACAAAGTTATTACATTGATTATTATTGTTATTCAATATATAAAGTTGGTGAGGCAGCTCTACTTATTTTCGGTCCTATTTCCCATTATACTTCCGCTGTCACCAACAAATTTGGTATGAAGAGCTTAATATGGCTTCAAGTTCAAATCCGATTTTCTCTTATTCACAACTAACGTTACCTATTTTTGACGGTGAACATTATGACTATTGGAGTAGTCAAATGCGAACCTTCTTCATATCCCAATACTTATGGGAGCTTGTGGAAGATGGCTATGGAGATCTTGCTGAAGGTGCTAATGATGCACAACAAAAAATATACAAAGAAAATAAGAAAAGAAATGCATTCGCATTGCGCTATATTCATGCAGTAGTAAATAAAACAATTTTTCCCCGCATATTTGGTTTAAGGAAATCGTAAGAAGCATGGGATACATTAAAAAAGGAATTTCTGGGAAATGAAAAAGTTATTGTCATTAAATTACAAAATCTTTGGACAGAATTTGATAATCTGGAGATGAAAAACACAGAAAGCATCCAACTTTATTTCTCTAAAGTCACCGAGATAGTCAATCAAGTATGAAGCCTCGGTGAAACTATTGAAGGAAAAATAGTAGTTCGAAAAATATTGAGAACTACGACAGCAAAATATAATTCTGCCACATTTATAATTGAATAATCCAAAGACTTGTCAACTCTCACGATGCATGAGTTAATGGGATCTTTAGAATCACATGAGCAAAAATTGAAAAGGAATTCAAATACTTATCATCAATCTGTTGTTCAAGCACTCTAATCCCAATTAAATGTATCAAACAAACAATATCTATGAGAATCAGAGAAACGAGTCGTGGTACCCAAAATTTTGGTCGTGGCCGACGACGAAGCAAAGGGTATAGGTCGTACACAATACCAAAATTATCAACAAAGAACGAATAATATTCATTGTCGTATTTGTAGTAAACATAGTCATCAAACTTCAGATTGCTATAACAAATGCAAACGATGTCGTAATCCAAACCACAGCCAGAAGGATTGCTGGCATTAAGGTGGAAAAGATACAAATGAAGCAAATTTCACCACAAATAATGGTGAAGACGAGCAGGTATTTCTTACGTGCATGGATGCTCAGAATAAATCTAATAATTTATGGTTCGTAGATAGTGGTTACAGTAACCACATGATAGGAAATAAAGATTTGTTTGTTAAGCTAGATAAGAGTGCAGCAAACCAAGCTAGTCACCCTAGGAGATGGGATGAAAGCAAATGTTGAAGGAAAAGGAGTCATCGCCGTGAATAGCAAATCAAATGAAGCAAAATATATACACGATGTTTTATATGTGCCTAATCTGACACATAATCTCTTAAGTGTTGGACAACTTGTACAAAGAGGATATTCAGCAAAGTTTGATGATGGAGAGTGTACAATCGTAAACAAGAAATCTGGTACTACATTGGCAAAAATACAAATGGCTGAAAATAAAGTATTCCCACTTTATCTACCACAAAATAAGGTGGCATTACAAGCCAAAGTCATGGATGAATTTTATCTTTGGCACTTACGTTATGGTCATTTGAACCAAAATGAACTACAACTATTAAAGAAAAAGGACATGGTTGTAGGACTACCACACATTGTTAGAGATATTCAAGTTTGTAAAGGATGTATATATGGCATGATGCATCGCTTGCCATTCCCAAAGACTTCATGGAGAGCCAAAGCTCCTCTTGAATTGGTACATTCAGATATTTTTCGGCCCTACTAGAAATCCATTGTTGCAAGATAAGAGGTATTTCATATTATTTGTTGATGATTATACTCGCATGATGTGGATATATGTTATCGATAAAAAATCAGATGCTTTTAATGTCTTTCTTCAATTCAAAGCATGGTTATATGATAAAAACATTGAGAACAGACAGAGGGGGAGAATTTATATATAAACCCTTCATGGAGCATTGTAGAATTGAAGGTATAAAAAGGAAATTGACAGTCTCAAGAACACCTCAGCAAAATGGTGTTGCAGAAAGGAAAAACCGCACAATTGTTGAAATGGCAAGAAGCATGATGGAAGAAAAGGGTCTACCCAAAACCTTTTGGGCCGAGGCTGTAAATACATCTGTCTACATACTCAATTGCTCTCCAACTAAAGCAGTTCGTAACAAGACCCCTGAAGAGGCTTGGAGCGGCAAAAAACCGGTCGTAAGTCATCTTAAAATTTTTGGATGCATTGCATATGCATTAGATAAAGATCAAGGTAAAGATAAGTTTGATCCTAAAGGAAGAAAATATCTTTTCATGGGTTATAGTGATGAATCTAAAGGATGTCGTCTTCCAGATCCTGAGACTAATAAGATTGTTGTCTCAAGAGATGTGATGTTTGATGAATCAGCAAAATGGAAATGGAACAATGAAAATATTCAAACACAAGTTTCAATTCCAGTACCAGAAGAAACTATCTCTTTACAAGATCCGATTTCCACAACAACAAATGGCGGGTCATCGCAAAATCAAGAGAATTCTTCAAACTCAACATCAAGTACAAACTCACAAGGCACAACATTGCCTCCTCACACTTCGAGATATCCTACAAGAAATAGAATAAGACCTGGATATCTAGATGATTATGATTGTTTGGGATTATCGTTGACTAATAACATGGCAACATTTGCCATGTTTACATGTGAGCCATCTAGTTTCACAGAAGCATCAAAAGAAGAAGTTTGGATAAAAGCAATGAATGAAGAAATTTCAATGATTGACAAAAACAAGACGTGGGAACTTGTTGATTGTCCTACAGAAAAAGATGTTATTGGTTTAAAATGGGCCTATAAAACAAAATTAGACCAAGGTGGAAACATTCAGAAGCACAAAGCAAGACTCGTGGTCAAGGGTTATGATCAAAAGCCTGGAGTTGATTTCAATGAGACATTTGCTCCAGTAGCTCGTATCGAAACTATCCGAACGGTGTTAGCCATAGCTGCACAAAAAGAATTATTTGTCTATCAACTTGATGTGAAATCTGCATTCCATAATGGAGTGTTAGAAGAAGAAGTATATGTGGAACAACCACAAGGTTATGAAATTCCTGGGCAAGAAGAAAAGGTTTATCGTCTTAATAAAGCGCTCTATGGACTTAAACAAGCACCAAGGGCATGGAATAGCAGAATTGACAAGTATTTTATGAACAATGGTTTTAAAAGGAGTCCAAGTGAACCATCACTTTATTATAAAGAAAACGATGATGGAAATTATCTCATCGTTTGTCTTTATGTTGATGATCTTATCTACACCGGGAATGATATGAAGCTCATAAATAGTTTTAAAGAGTCCATGATGCAAGAATTTGAAATTTCAGATTTGGGACTCATGAAATACTTTCTTGGTATACAAGTAAAACAAACCAAGGGAGTAATTTTCTTCAACCAGGAAAAATATACAGCTGATCTACTCAAGAAATTTCACATGGAAATTGCAAGCCTGTGAATACTCCGATGGCATTAAATGAAAAATTAAGTCAAGATGATGGAGCTACGAAGACTGATCCTAACACATTCAGAAGTCTTGTTGGTTCTTTAATTTATTTAACTCATACATGACCTGATATTGCTCAAGCTGTAAATACAATATCGAGGTTTATGAATAATCCTAGCAAATTTCATCTTGCTGCCGCAAAGAGAATTTTACGATATCTTCAAGGTACGAAAAATGTAGGTTTAAGATACCAGACTGAAGATAACAAAGAATTGATTGGCTATACAGACAGTGACTGTGCTGGTTCCATTGGTGATCGTAAAAGTACATCAGCCTACATGTTCTATCTAGGCACTAAAATAATATCGTGGAATTCAAAGAAACAACAAACGGTAGCACTTTCTTCTGCAGAAGCCGAATATATGTCAGCTACTGAAGCAGCATGTGAAGCAGTTTGGTTGCGAAGAATTCTAAAACACTTGGGTTGTCAACAAGGAAGACCCACTATAATATTTTGTGACAATATGTCTGCTATTGCAATGAAAAAAAATCTAGTGTTTCATGCAAGAAGTAAACACATAGAGATTCGACATCATTTTATACGTGAACTAGTCAAAGAAGGAGAAATACAACTCGAATTCATGAATTCTAATGATCAATCGGCAGATATGCTTACTAAAGCAATAACCTCTGAAAAGTTTGAGAAATTCAAGATATTATTGAATATTGCAAATTAAGAGTGGGAATTTGTGAGATTAATTTGCAATCAAAGAGAATTTTAAAGTAACTGTCATAATGAAATAGCAAAATGATGCATGCAATCAAGCTGTAGTTTTTGTTGAGATAACTACTATTCCAAATTTAGCTTTTTATGTTAATATATATACAACAATGACGCATGTAACAAAAATGTAACTATAAGAAAATATATAAAACAAAGTTATTACATTGATTATTATTGTTATTCAATATATAAAGTTGGTGAGGCAGCTCTACTTATTTCGCATATTATATCTTGTATTTTCGGTCCTATTTCCCATTATACTTCCGCTGTCGCCAACAGTGTATGTCTTAATTACTGATTTTATTAAAAAATTATTGTTGATGTTCAATTCTTATTTTTTATGGTTCATGATAAATATTTCTGTTTTTCCTCTTAAATTTGTGGTTTTTGTTCAAGAACCTTGCGATGTAGGCCAGATTACTTATGTATAGAGATTTTGGTGGTACAGTATCCGCTTGAGTTCATATCTCGAATATGTACTCTGATCATTGGATTTGAATGACACGGAAATAAAACTAATGATTTGTAGTTAAATTCATAAAGCTAAAGAATTTAGGAGAATAAACGTTGAGATAAACAGAATTTGTGAATTGCTATTTTCTTCAATATATTTTTCATGCTTATTTTCTTCGTACAGTAAAAGGATATTTAACATATAGAATCTGGCTTCAATGAAAAAAATAGAATTTAGAAGATATGTCAACTATACTGATAAAATTTTAGAGCAATTTTGACTTATAGACTTATAGAGTTATAGTTATTATTTATTAACTTGTTATATTATTATACTCCATGAAACTAATGTTGGAAGTTCTTGAGTGAAAAGCAAAGGAAGGAGAGACTTGATACTATTACCAAAGTTCATTGTTATGGGAATATTGTATAAATTACAATATTATTGCCCCTTAATGTCCGAATTAATGCCTAATGGTCATAATATTAATGGCCTTCCAAAACTTTTGTAGATTCCCTTCTCAACTTCATCTTATAAATAACATTTTGATAATTCTCCATGGAGATATACAAAAACAAAAATATCACTTGTCTGTCTAAAAAATATTGCTTTAGGTTTTGGGTAATAGTCTGAGTTCCAGTCGGAATTTGTGAGTGCACATAAATTATGGCGTCGTGCAAATCCTGGAGGGCGACCGCGGATTGTTTGACTATTGCACCGAGATAGCGCGGAATCGTCTTTTAGGAAAGTGGTCCACCACGATGCGGCAATTATCCATTTCACTATTCATGATTTCACGCTCCAACATATAAGTTGTTTCGTTTCTACCTAATATGTATAACAATCTAAAACCTATCTAAGCTTATTGTATACTGACGCTTACCATGCTTCCTTTGGGGTTTCCTCTAATCTAAGTTATATTTATATTAATGCAATGATGTCTAATATGCGACTTTGGTTAGTTGTACAAATCTTTTTTATGTAAGAGTATTTACATAAATTTGTGTCCCCTTGCACGTGTATGGTATAGTTTTGTTCACCTTCTAGCTTTATGGAGAGTTGAGTTGTTTTTGAACTTAATTAGTGAATTGGTTTTGCTTGCTTATGTTGTCAATAAGTTATTAGTGCATGAATTACGTTTTGTCAATTAAATTTTGTAACTCAATTACTTACTCTATTTAAAATGAAATTATTGTTCAGTCATAATATTATTATTCATAACGGCTATTTTTTCAATCTTCATGACTTGGATTTATAACTCCTTTATTAATATAGGATCAATCATTAAAGAATATAATCATGATTGTTTTTGGAGGTTACAAATAAATGAGTTTTTTTTTTCTCATGAATTTTATGAGCTTAGCTCTAATTTTTAATGGGCTATTATGAGAGTTATGAATTACTTTGGTACTTAAGTGTGAATGTGTGTTCAAAGAAGGGAAAATTTTATGGAGTTAATTTTATTTTTTCACGTGACTTTTCATTTTCTTGGAAACTCTAATGTCAAACGTGACAACTTTTAACTGCGTTAGATAATTGTGGCATGTGGCTCATAGTTATGAGTACTTTCTATTCTCAACAATTAGTTAACTATGATTTATTATTTTGGACTTTGTTTTCATGTGGGGTTGAGTTTGTGATTTTATAAAGTAAAAAAATTACTTTATAAGTTATTTGAATATTATAGTCCCCATATGAAGATTAAAGAGAATTGATATGTCTAATATTACTTCTTTAAGAATGTGGTTTTAGGTGTATTGTTAAGGGCGTTCAACTCGACTTTGTTGTCCAATGTGGGGGAAGTGATAAAAATTATCGTATTTGACTCAAAGTCTTGGAACATGTCGTATTGGACTCAGAGTCTTGGAACATGTTTATGCTGTTTTTTTCATTATATTTTATGAAAGATTGAAGTGCTCTTGATCATTTTATTAACCAATAATGTATATTTGAGCACGTTTCAAGTGTTATCTTTTTTTTCCTAGCACGTGATAAATTGTCAAAGCCATTTCTAGAATATAATTTGAACCAATGAATTTTGTTAAGTGGATGTTTATCTTAGAAGAAGTTCTTACACGTTAGTTACTTTTATGACTAGCTTGTCTAGTGTTTTATAATCTTTAAGAAGATTATATTGTTTGATATTTCTTCTAAGGTTTTTGATGTTAATTCAATGATTTTAAAATTTAGGAAAGTCCTACCAAATAAAGGATTGTGAATTTTTATATGAGAAATATTTATTTGACTTCGAATTGTCATTCCGAATATGTCAAAGATTATTTGGTAGTATTATGTTCCTAGTGAAATGCTCTTTTACTTGACATCACTTATTATGTAAGTGGAGTGAGCAATAATACTCATAACTGATCAATATAATGTTCATTGGATCATTCTAAGGAGGTTGCGTAGGTACCTAAATAGTACCATTTTTCCGAGGTTTGCACTACTAACTTTCAAGAAGGTTTTGTTGATTGAATTTTCGATGATAAATAAACTCCACCATCGATTTATTTTTGTCACTAGGGTTGGAGATATTTTTTATGAATTGTGCAAAGCAACCTTGTATTGATATGTTTTATTGCTCTTGAATTGGCAGGTTAAGAAACTACTACTTGAGAGTAGTTGGCTCTTATGAGCAAAGTGTGCTTGCAAGTGCTCCATTGTGGGGGGTTCGTTATGATTGGCAAGCTGTGATTACTGTTAACCATGTCTAAAACTAGTTTATGGTCGTCAAACATTTATGTCAAATGAGGGTGATATCACTAGACTATTCAAAGTCTAAAAAAAATACGGATTCGTTGACTAAAGGCCTTTGTATAAAACTAGTTTTGAAAACATCGAAGGGGATAGGGCTTGAGCCCATTGAATGAATTATAAGTAATGGACTCCTACTCATCATGAGTTCAAAGGATACATTATGTAAAAATTTGGAAGCACAAACTTTTATTTTGCCTATCCCTAGATGTTTATTGAGTGTTTGCTACAAATGTGAATGAGGTTGAGCATATGGCTCTTAATGAACCCATAACCATATTTTTGGTGGTGTGATGTAGCTCACACTTGATGGGATTCACCTACTTAGGTGTGGAAGTGTGGCCGCTTCCTATGAGTATTGTTTGTGCTAATACTCTAGAGCACCATTGAGCATCCAGGTTTGTACGTATGGCCAGTATAAGGCGTCAAACTTCATTCGCGGAACTCAAATTATCATACATGTTCAATTGTGTGACTCAAGTGACGGGTTTCTTATTCCCTACTAAGTTCAAGACGAAAGTCACGTAGTAGGAAAGAGGTCATAGCTTGATGTTCACTATGTGTTAATTCAAGTCGAAAGACATTGACACTTATACAATTGTCTTGTTTTGCCCAAAAACCAATTTTATTCAAGTATCGTTCATTCTTTTCACATCTTCGAACCTGTGGGGGATTGTTGGAAGGTCTTGAGTGAAAAGCAAAGGAAGGAGAGACTTGATACTATTACCAAAGTTCATTGTTATGGGAATATTGTATAAATTACAATATTATTGCCCCTTAATGTCCGAATTAATGCCTAGCGGTCATAATATAAATGGCCATCCAAAACTTTTGTAGATTCTCATCTCAACTTCATCCTATAAATAGCCTTTTGATAATTCTCAAAGATGGAGATATACAAAATCAAAAATATCACTTGTCTGTCTAAAAAATATTGCTTTAGGTTTTGGGCAACAGTCTGAGTTCCAGTCGGAATTTGTGAGTGCACATAAATTCCGGCGCCGTGCAAATCCCGGAGGGCGACCGCGGATTGTTTGACTATTGCACCGAGATAGCGCGGAATCGTCTTTTAGGAAACTGGTCCACCACGACGCGGCAATTATCCATTTCACTATTCATGATTTCACACTCCAACAGATAAGTTGTTTCATTTCTACCTAATACGTATAACAATCTAAAACCTATCTAAGCTTATTGTATATTGACGCTTACCATGCTTCCTTTGGGGTTTCCTCTAATCTAAGTTATATTTATATTGATGCAATGATGTCTAATATGCGACTTTGGTTAGTTGTACAAATCTTTTTTATGTAAGAGTATTTACATAAATTTGTGTCCCCTTGCATGTGTATGGTATAGTTTTGTTCACCTTCTAGCTTTATGGAGGGTTGAGTTGTTTTTGAACTTAATTAGTGAATTAGTTTTGCTTGCTTATGTTGTCAATAAGTTATTACTGCATGACTTACGTTTTATCAATTAAATTTTGTAACTCAATTACTTACTCTATTTAAAATGAAATTATTGTTCAGTCATAATATTATTATTCATAACGGCTATTTTTTCAATCTTCATGACTTGGATTTATAACTCCTTTATTAATATTGGATCAATCATTAAAGAATATAATCATGATTGTTTTTGGAGGTTACAAATAAATGAGTTTTTTTTTTCTCATGAATTTTATGAGCTTAGCTCTAATTTTTAATGGGCTATTATGAGAGTTATGAATTACTTTGGTACTTAAGTGTGAATGTGTGTTCAAAGAAGGGAAAATTTTATGGAGTTAATTTTATTTTTTCACGTGACTTTTAATTTTCCTGGAAAATCTAATGTCAAACGTGACAACTTTTAACTGCGTTAGATAATTGTGGCATGTGGCTCATAGTTATGAGTACTTTCTATTCTCAACAATTAGTTAACTATGATTTATTATTTTGGACTTTGTTTTCATGTGGGGTTGAGTTTGTGATTTTATAAAGTAAAAAAATTACTTTATAAGTTATTTGAATATTATAGTCCCCATATGAAGATTAAAGAGAATTGATATGTCTAATATTACTTCTTTAAGAATGTGGTTTTAGGTGTATTGTTAAGGGCGTTCAACTCGACTTTGTTGTCCAATGTGGGGGAAGTGATAAAAATTATCGTATTTGACTCAAAGTCTTGGAACATGTCGTATTGGACTCAGAGTCTTGGAACATGTTTATGCTGTTTTTTTCATTATATTTTATGAAAGATTGAAGTGCTCTTGATCATTTTATTAACCAATAATGTATATTTGAGCACGTTTCAAGTGTTATCTTTTTTTTCCTAGCACGTGATAAATTGTCAAAGCCATTTCTAGAATATAATTTGAACCAATGAATTTTGTTAAGTGGATGTTTATCTTAGAAGAAGTTCTTACACGTTAGTTACTTTTATGACTAGCTTGTCTAGTGTTTTATAATCTTTAAGAAGATTATATTGTTTGATATTTCTTCTAAGGTTTTTGATGTTAATTCATTGATTTTAAAATTTAGGAAAGTCCTACCAAATAAAGGATTGTGAATTTTTACTTGAGAAATATTTATTTGACATCGAATTGTCATTCCGAATATGTCAAAGATTATTTGGTAGTATTATGTTCCTAGTGAAATGCTCTTTTACTTGACATCACTTATTATGTAAGTGGAGTGAGCAATAATACTCATAACTGATCAATATAATGTTCATTGGATCATTCTAATGAGGTTGCGTAGGTACCTAAATAGTACCATTTTTCTGAGGTTTGCACTACTAACTTTCAAGAAGGTTTTGTTGATTGAATTTTCGATGATAAATAAACTCCACCAGCGATTTATTTTTGTCACTAGGGTTGGAGATATTTTTTATGAATTGTGCAAAGCAACCTTGTATTGATATGTTTTATTGCTCTTGAATTGGCAGGTTAAGAAACTACTACTTGAGAGTAGTTGGCTCTTATGAGCAAAGTGTGCTTGCAAGTGCTCCATTATGGGGGGTTCGTTATGATTGGCAAGCTGTGATTACTGTTAACCATGTCTAAAACTAGTTTATGGTCGTCAAACATTTATGTCAAATGAGGGTGATATCACTAGACTATTCAAAGTCTAAAAAAAATACGGATTCGTTGACTAAAGGCCTTTGTATAAAACTAGTTTTGAAAACATCGAAGGGGATAGGGCTTGAGCCCATTGAATGAATTATAAGTAATGGACTCCTACTCATCATGAGTTCAAAGGATACATTATGTAAAAATTTGGAAGCACAAACTTTTATTTTGCCTATCCCTAGATGTTTATTGAGTGTTTGCTACAAATGTGAATGAGGTTGAGCATATGGCTCTTAATGAACCCATAACCATATTTTTGGTGGTGTGATGTAGCTCACACTTGATGGGATTCACCTACTTAGGTGTGGAAGTGTGGCCGCTTCCTATGAGTATTGTTTGTGCTAATACTCTAGAGCACCATTGAGCATCCAGGTTTGTACGTATGGCCAGTATAAGGCGTCAAACTTCATTCGCGGAACTCAAATTATCATACATGTTCAATTGTGTGACTCAAGTGACGGGTTTCTTATTCCCTACTAAGTTCAAGACGAAAGTTACGTAGTAGGAAAGAGGTCATAGCTTGATGTTCACTATGTGTTAATTCAAGTCGAAAGACATTGTCACTTATGCAATTGTCTTGTTTTGCCCAAAAACCAATTTTATTCAAGTATCGTTCATTCTTTTCACATCTTCGAACCTGTGGGGGATTGTTGGAAGGTTTTGAGTGAAAAGCAAAGGAAGGAGAGACTTGATACTATTACCAAAGTTCATTGTTATGGGAATATTGTATAAATTACAATATTATTGCCCCTTAACGTCCGAATTAATGCCTAACGGTCATAATATTAATGGCCATCCAAAACTTTTGTAGATTCTCTTCTCAACTTCATCCTATAAATAGCCTTTTGATAATTCTCCAAGATGGAGATATACAAAATCAAAAATATCACTTGTCTCTCTAAAAAATATTGCTTTAGGTTTTGGGCAACAGTCTGAGTTCCAATCGGAATTTGTGAGTGCACATAAATTCCGGCGCCATGCAAATCCTGGAGGGCGACCGCGGATTGTTTGACTATTGCACCGAGATAGCGCGGAATCGTCTTTTAGGACAGTGGTCCACCACGACGCAGCAATTATCCATTTCACTATTCATGATTTCACACTCCAACAGATAAGTTGTTTCATTTCTACCTACTACTTATAACAACTAAGTCATGCATCTTTCTCAATGGGTACTTTTGCTTGTTCATTGACCTAACTTAAGCTGATTTTTTCTTACATTTTAGTTGAAAAGGTTGAAAATTTACTTTAAACAAGCTAAACAATTGCATGAATAACTTTTTTTTATCTTATTATTTCTTGTTTTACCATATGATTTAGTAAGTTTAGATGCAATCAATGGTGATGTACTAAGGGTCAATATATAGTATTTAAAGCAGGTTTAAAAGATCCACAATCAAATTTACTATCATGGAATGAGAGTGATGATAATCAGTTCATGTAAATGGCAGGGTGTTACATGTGATGGTATAACTGATATTTCCTTAGATTGATTTCCGCTTTTTGGGTAAACCAGTAGAGGTTTATTGAGACTACAGTCATTGTAAAAATATTCATCATCTAATAATAATTTAACTGATTCAATAAGCCCGGAGTTAGCTCACCTCTAGGGATTGAATTATATTGAATTGAGTGGTAATAACCTATTTGAGGTTATCCCAAATGAGTTGTTTGAACAATATAAGACTTTGAAGTTTGTTTCTTTCACGAATAATGGGTTGTCTAGTGAACTGGCTGGTAATTTGAGTTCTTGTATGACATTACAGGTTGTTAACTTGTCGTCCAATTGGATATAAGCTATGATCGTTGAATGGGTTAGAGTTGCTTGATTAAAGTATCATAAATATATTATGAATACACTAATAATATTATGAATAACTTATATTAGAAACAAATTAATTAGCAAAATAAAAGAAGAGTTAAGCTGAATTGAACTGAACTGAGCTGATTGGAGCTTGACTAAACTAAGTAAATTGATTTTAAGATGAAAAACAACTGAACTAAACTGAATTGAACTAAAAGTTTTTTATGAAAGATTAATGAGTAGCAAAATAAAAACAGAGCTGAACTGCACTGAACTGAACGGAACTGAGATGAACTGGACTGTAGGGATTTTAAGCTGAAGTAAACAGGCCGTAAGTATCCCAATATATCATATATTACTTTCTAATGATCGAACGCTCATGCCAATATAGTAGTTATTATGTTAAAATTTGAGGCGCCACTTTTCCATCCACCATGTGACGCCTCCACGTAGGCATCGATGTGGCACCCTTACTCGCTTAGATGGAAAATGGGAAAAACAAATACAGCTTGAGCCTTAATACTTGGATTTACTTACTAAATAGTATATTGGTTGGGGGTTGCTCGGGCAATACTTTGTCGATATAATTATATTTGCATATTAAATATTGAAAAATGAAGTTCGATCATTAGAACATTATAGTTTACATATGAGGATACTTAATAAAACAATAATAATTAGTTGAGTTGGTAAGATCAATTATTTACAACACAAATGTCTTGGGTTCAAATCTTGTTGGAATCATTTTTGAGATAACAAGAACATGACATAATGTTACAGAATTACATAAGAGAGTGTCATGTGGCATATCTACATTACCAAAAACGTCTTTTAATATGTTATATTGATCTACCCGTCCATTAAATATCACTAATTTGCCCTTCCAAAACCATAATAATAATAAATAGACAAAAACACTAACCAACCCAACAAATTATGAGATACAGAGTACTCCCTCCGTTCTCATTTGTTTCATACGTTTTGAATTACACATATGTCAATGCATTTGTCTGACCTTAAATATCTTTTGTTGTGTATACGTAAAAATTATAATAATTAGATATTAATAACGTATTTATTGTGACAAAACTAACAAGACCGAATATGACTATTTATGTTTTATATATTAAACTTAATTTAAAAGATTCTATCATCTTATAAATAGTGTCAAGATTTAAAACATATCAAACATTTAAGAAAAGAGGGAGTAGTACTTTTCCATAGAAAATTATAAGATAATATTAGTTAATGAGATTTAACAAAAACGATAAAACACTGATCGCCGTCATAAAAAAGGCCCGCGATCGTGGCATAAATGGCACCCTTGATAAAAATACAATTTTTAGCTTTGTTATAAATTTTAAAAAATATAAATTAATTACATGAGGATATGAAGGTTCCAAGTTGTAAGTTGTAACATCTAACTCATTAAGTTAATTAACTTTAACCACTAATCTACACCCTTTGATTAGGTAATAAAGGAAAATTTCTAACTATTTCCGGAAAATATATAATAAACATACTACTACTTATTTAGGAAAAATCAAAGTATTACCGCCACCGTAATAATAGCTAAGACAATTATCAAAGTACTACAGCGAAAAACTTCTAATAAAACAACTTCAAAACCAAAAATAAACTTTTAAAACCAAAACGAAATCAAATGCTTATTACAACTTGGAACCAAAATAACGACCCTTCGAAACCAACTCGATTTTATGAATTTGAAAACAAACATTAGTCCAAACAACATACCAAAAATCATAAATGAGAAAGAGAAAGAGCATAATTAACCAAAACAAACAAACGACATACAACAACCAAGAGCACTCTTCACTCAATCCCAGCATAATTGTCTATCCCCACATTTACCTTTTGATTTCTCTTTATTTTAGACTTCTACTCTCCATCGAAATGGGTCATCGTAAGGTCAAGAAAAAGACAAGGCCACGCACACAAACACGTAATCAGCAACGCTGAATACAAAAACACTAAAAAATATGCAACACACTAACATGAATAATCCTAAACAAAAGCATAAATAACCACATTGTCTTACCTTGCCATAACCATGTACCTGTATCATAGTCTCAATATTCATTAAAGTTATTTTAAATAATTAGTTTTAGATTTCACATCGAACGTGTAACACCATGGAATTTCCTAGTTATCTTCTAGCTATTTCCGGAAAACATAATATAAAAAATAAAAATTAAAAAATAAAAACACTTTCTATTTAACTAGGAAAAACCTACTTATTACCGCCACCGTGATAACAACTAAGACTATTATCAAAGTACTACAGTGAAAGTCTTCTTACTTTTAAAAACAATATAAAAACTTACAAGAACTTTCAAAGCAAAATCAAATAAAACTTTATTTCAACTCAGAACCGAAACATCGGCCCTTCAAAACCAAATAAACTTTTGAAACTCCAAAGTCAAAAGTCAACAACCAAAAATAAATAACATGTCCACACAAGTAACGAAAGCAACATTGCAAGCGCTAAACAGTCAACCCGATCATGATTGACTATGCCCACCTGTACTTGTATCTTTCTCTTTGTTCTAGACTACTACTCGCCATCGAAATGGGTCGTCGTAGGGCCAAGTCAGAGACAAAGCCATGCACACAAAACACACGCAATCAACAAATCTAAGTACATAACACTAAAGACTATACACAACAACATGAACAACTTAATAAAAGAATAAACATCACATATTTTATACCATTGTAACAACCATGTACCTATACATAGACTCATCAACATTATAAATTATTTATTATATTTAAACTTTGGATCTCGCATCGAATGGGTTTCTTTCCCACAACATTCGCCCAAATGGGCACCAACATGGGAGCAACTCCAAGAAGGTATTGCTTATGTCACATAAAGTGACGGAACTCCAGCGCATTTATAAGTATAAAAGAGTACAACGTCTTGTACCCCAATTAGAGATTATAGTAACTAGTCTCATAACTCCCCCCATTGTTCATACTCAAGGTATATATGTTTGTAGAGTTTTGGTGTGAATCCTCTTTCATTTTACGTGATTAACCAGTTTAACATTGTCATGACTCACATAAAAACACATATAAGAACATTCGTGGCAACAAGTAACACCATATTAGATTATCTTGTTTATCATGTGATTCCACTAGTGGAAAAAAGGTCATTTGTTGCGGGTAAAACCCCCTTATTTGTTGCGGTTTTTGGGCGCATCAAATAAGGGGGCAGCAAATAATGGTTTATTTGCTCCGGTTCTTTTACCCCCGCAGCAAATAACCCCCCTGATTTTTAAAAGAACCGCAGCAAATAACCTCTTTCCCTCCAAAAATCAGGGGGGTTATTTGCTGCTTGACGAGAAGAACCGGAGCAAATAAATTAATTTTTTAATTTTTTTTTTCGGTTTTTTTTTGTTTGCATTACAATAAACCAAATAAAATAATACAAATTGGAAAGACAAAATGATTTTCATATATAATAATAAAATCTACAATATATATAATACATCAACTGTCAACGACAACTACGCAAATTAAATAAACCATCACTTAAGTTGAAATTATTAGTTATTACATGAGTACATCGTTAGTTTCATAAATTACTAGCTAATTATGGTTCTTAGTTACATTCACATACTACGAAGAAATACTTTGTCATCACGAACAATATGTTGTAAGGAAATTAGCAAGCTTGTCGCGAACCTCGTCAATCTCCGAAATAGTGAAAGGTCCATCCCGAATTGTTTCGACGTCCTCATAATCTGAAATCCAATAAGAATGAAAGAAAANTGAAATCCAATAAGAATGAAAGAAAGAGGTTACCTACCTAGCTTGGCGACCAAAATGTAAGTTAACACATTTTTACTCTCACATATAAATATACATCATAGATACATATATTGACACGATTACGCTTTCTATGGTAGATGTCAACCCATTGTTCAACAATATATCAATGTAAATTTGGGCAGCACCTCCCCTAAAATAGGACATGCCCAATCAACTAATTATGTTGATTATACACCTGCATCGACCAAAAAATACCACTCATGCTACACAAATCCACAGCAAACTGCCCACGTCTACCGATAACACCACAAATTCACAACTTCACAATTCCTNACATTTGAGATAATTTATTTCTAAGATGTGTATAAGAGACAGATCGCACACCTATCGAAAATAAACCAAACGACACTAACTAATGTAGCTAGGGAAGTAAGGATCGAATCCACAGGGAAGCAATTGAACCCTATTAGTTCTAAAAAGCTTAAACCGTACAAAGGTCCTTGGTTGAGAGATGTTGACTAACTAACTGACTACTGACTAACTACTAACTAATTACGGGAAATGACGGAGATTAAACCAATAAATTAAGCCTAGGGTCATTCGGGTCACCAAGAACAACTAATGGATTCACTAACAAAGACGTTCAGTCTCACAATTATCGTCAAATTAGGGCTCACTAATTCTCTCGAATCTAGACTCCCTCGAAACTCATCTAGCGGCTCTCGCTCATGCCTAGACTAATTCCGCCTATTATTCAGTGGTCTTATTGTGGTATTTTTACCTCTCGGCATCAAATTCAACAATTACCAAAATTACAACTAAATCTGCGCACAATTCAATTGTAAACGAAGAAACCAATAATAGGAAATTGACTACTAATTGTGGAATTGAAACAACCTAATTTAATTAGTCCATTAATTAATCAAGGTTTCCCTAACCCTAGAAATTAGACTACTCACTCATGATTATGAAAATTAAAGCAAGAACAATTGTAAAATTCCTAATTGAATTCATGAAGTAATTGACAATTAAACTAATTAACATAAACAAATAACTAAATTAACTAAACTAAAGAAACTAAAAAGCATAAATTAAACTAAAATAAAGAACAAAACTAGAAGAATTACCAAATTGAAGAAAAAATTGAAGACTTGAATTGAATTGAAATTTAATGTTATGAACAAAAACCCTAATTTCCCAAATTAATTTGAGAGAGAAAAGTGCTTAATTCTAAAACCTAAGAGAGTAATTCTAAATTATGAAAAGCATAAGTTGTTTTGCCTAGAAAGTCGTGCCTAATGTACCCAAAGTTGGGCTTACAAAGCCTAACTACGAAGAAAATAAAAAAGAAATAAAAATCCGGAAATTCGTCTGATGCGGGCGCATAGGAGGTTTATGCGCCCGCATCAGACCTCCAGAACGCCCTCTAGTTTGCTTTTCTTCTTAAATGCGCCCACATGCATTGTTTGTGCGCCCGCATCACTACCTCAGAAGTCATTTTATTTTCTTTTCTTCTTATTTCTTCATGAGTTCTTTAAGATTTATTTTCATACTTCTTGACACGCATTTCCATGCATCTTCATTCTTATCCCGTCCAAGCTTTCCGGTTTCGTTCCAAGCCTCGGTTTTCGTGCCT
>PYUH01000412.1:1460424-1517382 GCA_016808085.1 Suaeda aralocaspica | reverse complement strand
GAATTACAAAACACACCAAAACCGAGCATAACAACCGCAATTGATAAAAATCAAACTAAAAAGCTCTTAATTGCCGGAAATCAATCAAACTTGGCGAGACACTTCAAATTAGCTAAAGAACATCAAATGAGCTAAAATCAAGCCAGAATAACAACCACTAGGCATAAAATTGACTCGAAACAAGGGGAAAAACACTATAAAAACCGCACATATCACTCAACTCCACAAAATCCAACAAAATCCAACCACATAATCAGACTATGAAGACCAAATAATAACATCTCAATGTTTAAATGAAGGAGTTTAGCTGGGGTATTGACCTTCCGTTTCGATAATATAGCGGGATCATTTAAAGTAAATTTTTGTACAATGAAAATTTGTAACATACCGTTTGCAATCACCATTCTCCGTGCAACTTGCGATGATGTCACACATGACCTCATGACATAGTACCCGCACCGACACCATTTTCTTGCTGTGCACACTAATTGCATATAAAAACGAGATAAGAATGAGGAAAATCAAAATCGGTACTAACTATATTGTATGTGTAATGAAATTAAGCAACACTGTATCATTTACCTTAATTGATATCAAGTTAGGAATCTTTTGCTTGTTCTTACTTTCTTCATTACGCTATATTGATAAACATGTTTCAGATGTCAAAAAAAAAAGAAAATGAAAACCAACTTTAATATGTAAAGCAATAGAAGTGCTATGATCATACCTATTCACCCAGTCATGATCATCAAACTACGGGGCGGCTCCGTACGACAAAGATCTAGCACATACACCGTGTATGTGGGTGACACTATCAATAGCACCCAATGTGTACTACATAGATAACAAACGATTGTCAATGACATCACTTGCGATTTTAGTCAAATTCATCTTAGCACAATGTTTACTTTGTTCATTATTGTTTTAAAAAGCAACAGTTGATACCGATTGACGGATTCTCTTCTATTAATTATAGGAGGTAATTAATACCGTAACATAAATATGAGGTAATTGTAGGAGGCAATATAGGACGTCATGTATATCTAAGGGTGTGTTCAGTACCCAAAAGGTTTTCCTCATTTCCGTTTTTTTAATAAAAAGTAAACCAAATTGTTCGGCCTTTTCGTTTTATAAAACAACTTCGGGGTACTATTGGAAAATAAACAAAGAACTTCAAACAACATGTTAAATTGGACTGGAAATTTAAGGCTGCATATTAAAACAAATATGGAGGAAACATAATTGGGCATATAATTTCAACATGGATGAAAGGTCGTCATGGAGAAGGGAAAGGAGCATGACAGGTTCAAGACATTGCAGACAAGTACATGCAGAAATACAGCAAAATGTGACATACTTCGAAAATAAGGGAAAAAGTTTTATAATAATTCTTACTCTTGAAGGTAAGGAGCGAACACGAACTTCCTTTTGTTTGCATTGCTTTCTTATGGCGGTTTCAATGTAATCTTTCACTTCGGCCTTGTTCTTCAAACAACGTTGGTCGTAGATCTCTTCTGGACACACCATCCAACCTTCAATATGGACTCGCACCCATCCAAATCGAGGTGAAGCAAACTAAATGGAAAAATATGAGACGACACATAAGCGTGTACCAACATTAGGATTTTTATCAACTTCAGACAAAAAAATAAAATAATAAAAAACAAGTGTATATGGAAGAAATCAACCTCATAAATGCTTGCAATAATGCAACGGACACCTGGTTTCCAATCAAAAAGTCATTTATATCTCCCTTGGTAATCCACGTGCTGTGTCCTCAAATTGGGAATTGAGATTTACTCAAAACCACTTTTAGTGCCCTGTTTTCTGGCTCGTCCTTCACAACGTCATCGCCATCGACACTCGAATGACAAAACCGTATCACATCATCATCGTCAAGAAACATAGCTTCCTTATTTGATCCCTTTGATGATATCTTCTTTTGCACCGCCTCATGTCCCTGCCCATCGTCACCCTTTTTTTTCTAAGTCACTCCTTTGAATTGCATGCATGTGTTATTTACTTCTTTCAAACCCAATCAGTTGTTCATCATCTTGCACCTGCTTCCACATGTTACACATTATTGCAAGTATTTTCTGCACTATTAATCATGTTAGAATCGTCTCAAATGACCATAACCAGTAAAATTTTCTTAATTAACAAGGCAAAACATAACTAACAGCAAAGCCACCTTCCAAATTGAAGGGAAAACACAAATTACATATTTGAATTAACATTTCATTTTTTGAACTTAATTTCATTTTTGAATTTATATCCTATTGAGAAGATCATTTCAATCCATACAACTCGGTTTCATCAAATCTTAACAATAACAAAAGGCAAAGATCAATATAATCATCACCATATCAATGTAAATTTGGGCAGCACCTCCCCTAAAATAGGACATGCCCAATCAACTAATTATGTTGATTATACACCTGCATCGACAAAAAAATACCACTCATGCTACACAAATCCACAGCAAACTGCCCACGTCTAGCGATAACACCACAAATTCACAACTTCACAATTCCTCAACTCCACAAAATCCAACAAAATCCAACCACATAATCAAGACTATGAAGACCAAATAATAAACATTCTCAATGTTTAAATGAAGGAGTTTAGCTGGGGTATTGACCTTCCGTTTCAGATAATATAGCGGGATTATTTAAAGTAAATTTTTGTACGAATGAAAATTTGTAACATACCGTTTGCAAATCACCATTCTCCGTGCAACTTGCGATGATGTCACACATGTACCTCATGACATAGTACCCGCACTCGACACCATTTTCTTGCTGTGCACACTAATTGCATAATAAAAACGAGATAAGAATGAGGAAAATCAAAATCGGTACTAACTATTGTATGTGTAATGAAATTAAGCAACACTGTATCATTTACCTTAATTGATATCAAGTTAGGAATCTTTGTGCTTGTTCTTACTTTCTTCATTACGCTATATTGATAAACAATGTTATATCAGATCAACATAAAAAAGAAAATGNATGTCAAAATAAAAAAGAAAATGAAAACCAACTTTAAATAGTAAAGCAATAGAAGATGCTATGATCATACCTATTCACCCAAGTCATGATCATCAAACTACGGGGCGGCTCCGTACGACAAGAATCTAGCACATACACCGTGTATGTGGAAGGTGACACTATCAATAGCACCCAATGTGTACTACATAGATAACAAACGATTGTCAATGACATCACTTGCGATTTTAGTCAAATTCATCTTAGCACAACGTTTACTTTGTTCATTTATTGTTTTAAAAAGCAACAGTTGATACCGATTGACGGATTCTCTTCTATTAATTATAGGAGGTAATTAATACCGTAACATAAATATNGGTAATTAATACCGTAACATATATAGGAGGTAATTGTAGGAGGCAATTATAGGACGTCATGTATATCAATTAAGGGTGTGTTCAGTACCCAAAATGTTTTCCTCATTTCCGTTTTTTTAATAAAAAAGTAAACCAAATATTGTTCGGCCTTTTCGTTTTATAAAACAACTTCGGGGTACTTATTGGAAAATAAAAACAAAGAACTTCAAACAACATGTTAAATTGGACTGGAAATTTAAGGCTGCATATTAAAACAAATATGGAGGAAACATAATTGGGCATATAATTTCAACATGGATGAAAGGTCGTCATGGAGAAGGGAAAAGGAGCATGACAGGTTCAAGACAATTGCAGACAAGTACATGCAGAAATACAGCAAAATGTGACATACTTCGAAAATAAGGGAAAAAGTTTTATAATAATTCTTACTCTTGAAGGTAAGGAGCGAACACGAACTTCCTTTTGGATTGCATTGCTTTCTTGATGGCGGTTTCAATGTAATCTTTCACTTCGGCCTTGTTCTTCAAACAACGTTGGTCGTAGATCTCTTCCGGACACATCCATCCAACCTTCAATATGGACTCGCACCCATCCAAATCGAGGTGAAGCAAACTAAATGGAAAAATATGAGACGACACATAAGCGTGTACCAAACATTAGGATTTTTAGTCAACTTCAGACAAAAAAAATAAAATAATAAAAAACAAGTGTAAGGAAGAAATCAACCTCATAAATGCTTGCAATAATGCAACGGACACCTGGTTTCCAATCAAAAAGTCATTTATATCTCCCTTGGTAATCCACTTGTCTGTGTCCTCAAAATAGTGGAATTGAGATTTACTCAAAACCACTTTTAGTGCCCTGTTTTCTGGCTCGTCCTTCACAACATCATGCAGCCATCGACACTCGAATGACAAAGACCGTATCACATCATCATCGTCAAGAAACATAGCTTCCTTATTTGATCCCTTTGATGATATCTTCTTTTGCACCGCCTCATGTCCCTGCCCATCGTCACCCTTTTTTTCTGAAGTCACTTCCTTTGAATTGCATTGCATGTTGTTATTTACTTCTTTCAAACCCAAATCAGGTTGTTCATCATCTTGCACCTGCTTCACACATGTTACACATTATTGCAAGTATGTTCTGCACTATTAATCATGTTAGAATCGTCTCAAATGACCATAATAGTTGTAAAATTTTCTTAATTAACAAGGCAAAACATAACTACAAGCAAAGCCACCTTCCAAAATTGAAGGGAAACACAAAATTACAGATTTGAATTAACATTTCATTTTTTGAACTTAATTTCATTTTTGAATTTATATCCATATTGAGAAGATCATTTCAATCACATACAACTCGGTTTCATCAAATCTTAACAAAGTAACAAAAGGCAAAGATCAATAATAATCATCACCTCTTTCGAAATACGGACCCATTTTCGGGGCCATGCCACAAAACTCCCAACTACATCGCCAATGACATTCAAAGTCCACTCAGGACGAGGTACAGGCAATGGCGCATCTTCCCATCCATCTGCTATCGAATCGATAGAAACACAACAATGGTGCTCATCCACTGCTCTCAAATGGGACAATTGAGAGTGGACTTTCGGCTGCACATTCCCAAAGGCTGCAGCTACTAACACTTGCCTTTCTTGTTTAGGGTCTGGGAGGAACAATGTGCACGGGGTCTCTTCCTGTACATAGGAAAATAAGGGTTTTCGGTTCACTTTAATCTAATATAGAAGCATTTAAGAATTGAATGTAATTAGAATGTGAAAGTACTATCATTAGGATTTAGGATCAATGTGTAAGATGGAAACAGACAATATAAATTGTGGTCCCTTGAATAGTTTAATTTGTATAGGATTTAGGATCAATGTAACAGGCTCCTTGGGGACCGAAAACACAGACTAAAAGACTATATGTAACATTCTAATTATAATAAGATTTAAGAGTATATATTATTCTACCTAATTTATCTAACAGCCTTTCAACTTTTTGAATGTCAAGCACATAATCAATTACGAGTATTTAAATAGCAAAGAAAGGATGCTTCACCTCCACATCCGGCACCAATTGTTCTGGGTCTTTGGTTGACCACTTCTCTGAAGCATGCTTGCTGGATTTGTCTTGAAGTTGCCGTTCGAACAATGAAGAAACGTTAAGGACCCCTAGCTCTTTACAAATCAGCTTGAAGCGTTCATTTACCAGGTCCTCAACCATCTTCTCCATATCCGGAGACAGCTTAAATNAGTTATAATACTATGTTAAATGATCAACTCAATAGAAAGTCTTAGTTAATTGTTGAAGTTCGATAGTTAATTTTAATTTACCCAACAAGATAACATAATAGGATACTTTTAAACTCATTATTGTACCGTGTTTGGTTTATATATACCTTAAAGAGGAAGTAGCCAACTTTGGATCGAGAAGTCAACACAAATAGTGGCATATATAAACCATAACATTGGAATGAGACTAGATTGGATATTTGTTTGACTAGCTAGTACTAATAAGAGCTGGTATATAAAACGTATGAAGTCGCTTCGTCTTCTTCTGTGGTGACACTCTTTTCTTGTGTCACGGTCATTGTTTGTTATAACTTTCTGTGTAATTTGTAATTCAAGCAAGAGTGTTTACCTTCCAAAATACATTAAACAAATTTGTATCTTGGTTTTCATCCGTCAATCTAGGCTTCTACTTAGTATTACATGTTTTTACTTTTTATTTAATCTATATCTATGTTCCTTAAGATTATTCTCTTTTATCGTGGCAAGGAAACAATAATTAAGGGGTATTAATTAAAAACTTATATCGACATACAGTAATCTAGCTAAAAGTATATATATAATAGCACATTTGTAAAATATATAGTCATTAATTAATTAATTAATTAATATTCATTTAATCTTTAAGTTTTAGTGAAATTTGCACACCACTACACCACATAATTATAGTTTTTGTACAGGACATCATAATGTAAAATAGTGAACAATCAAAACCCTAAAACCAGAAATTTAAAACAATCAAATGCCCTAAAACCAGAAATTAAAAACCCTTAAAAATGAGAAAAGAAGAGAAGAGAAATCCCAAACCTAAAACAGCTGAATACGTTGCAACAGCAAGAACAACAGCAGCTTCAGCCACGAACACCGACATAAGCTTCAACCTAATTCGACTTGGAAGCTTCAAGCTTCAAACGAAAACCAGAAATTAAAAACAATCAACAACCCTAAACCCAGAAATTAAAAACCCTAAAAAATGAGAAAAGAGGAGAAGAGAAATCCCAAACCACGAATTCGTTTGGAGGTTAGCAGCAGATTTTGATTCGACAGCTTCAAGCGCGAATTCGACAGCTTCACGCCTGGTGTTGATGAAAACTCACGAATTCGACTGCAGCAAATTGAGAGAGGATCGAAGTGAAGTGAAGATTTTTTTTTGGTTTACGAGGAAGTGAGAGAGTGAGAGAGAGTTTATATTGAGTGAGAGAGGATCGAAGTGAGAAGAAGAGAGAAAGTGGAGTGTTGGTGGTGGTGGAGCAATGGCGGTTTACGAGGAAGTGAGAGAGTGAGAGAGAGTTTATATTGAGTGAGAGAGGATCGAAGTGAGAAGAAGAGAGAAAGTGGAGTGTTGGTGGTGGTGGATCAATGGCGGTTTACGAGGAAGTGAGAGAGTGAGAGAGAGTTTATATTGAGTGAGAGAGGATCGAAGTGAGAAGAAGAGAGAAAGTGGAGTGTTGGTGGTGGTGGATCAATGGCGGTTTACGAGGAAGTGAGAGAGTGAGAGAGAGTTTATATTGAGTGAGAGAGGATCGAAGTGAGAAGAAGAGAGAAAGTGGAGTGTTGGTGGTGGTGGATCAATGGCGGTTTACGAGGAAGTGAGAGAGTGAGAGAGAGTTTATATTGAGTGAGAGAGGATCGAAGTGAGAAGAAGAGAGAAAGTGGAGTGTTGGTGGTGGTGGATCAATGGCGGTTTACGAGGAAGTGAGAGAGTGAGAGAGAGTTTATATTGAGTGAGAGAGGATCGAAGTGAGAAGAAGAGAGAAAGTGGAGTGTTGGTGGTGGTGGAGCAATGGCGGTTTACGAGGAAGGAGGAAGGAGGAAGGACGAAGAAGGAAGAAGATAGGGTGAATGAAGGAGGGAAAAAGTGAATGAAGGCATGTAGAAGTGAAGTTCAGGAATGAAGTTGAATAATTGTGCGTTGAACAAAACATGTGTTCTTATTTGCTGCTTGATGAAAACCCACGCAGTAAATGAAAAAAAAAAGCAGAAAAAATATTATTTGCTGCGGTTCCTAAAAGACCGCAGCAAATAATAAAGGGCGGGTTTTTTTTTATTTTTTCCGATTATTTGCTGCGGTTTTAGATGAATGGAAGAAAACCGCAGCAAATGGGCCGCAGCAAATGTGTTTTTTTGTACTAGTGTTCTAATATTAATTCTTGGTCCTTTATATGTTTTAAACTTTCCTTTTCCACACATTAGATGTGAGTGGCTAACTACTTGCTCATTAAACTTCTATAAAACATGTGAATCAATATTCATTGACTACCTTTCTTGTTGATCAAGTAATTAATCAACTTCGCTGGTTTTCTTTCCTTATTGCTACTAGTCAAACCCTTTCAAAATATTCAACATCCCAACTTCAATGATGTAATAACACTGCTATAGACACGGATTGTCAAACTTAATAGACAGTGCATACTTTTCATACAACCATGCCTACATAAGTTCTCATATAAGTCATCTCAAGTCAAAAAAACATTAATTTTCATTTCAATAAACTCTAGCATGAAATTCAAACTATTCTAGCATGAATCTTATTTACATAATTTCCTTTAGTACTTACATACCTTGTGTGATAACGGTGATCCGTTACTATTTCTAAAAATCGCTTAACTCGAAGTCTCCTACAAAGGAAAAGTCAAAACTAATTAAAAATTAAACCTTATTGACTAAGCTCTACAGTACAACAACTCTAAACTGACTTTTTACGTTAGAAACTTATCCAAATCCTTCCTAAAATGGTCTCTATTCACTTCCATACTTTATTTTATAATTTCCTTTTCAAAGCACTTGATTTTAGATAATTTTCTAAAAAATGGTAGCTTTGAAAAGTTGCTTAAAAACTCCTTCAAACCTTTTTAAACATCGTAATTTGACCCTAAAACAATATAATTATGTTCTAAGATCATAACGTCATGATTTCGTGCCTTAAAAACGATTATAAATCATTATTTTATGTGTTACTATTTTTCTTATGCGTAAACACATGATAATAAAAATTCACAACATAATATATTTATTCAAAACTCATTAAAGCCCTTTAGAAACTTTATATTTCTTGCATAAAACACTTTAAGAACCTTATACTACCATCATACGTATATGTTATGCATTAAAACTTATTTTTCATAATTAAAAACAGATTCATAATATTTTTACTTCTATTATTCATACTTTTAAAATTTGGACAACAATAATCATTTACTTTAAAACCTCTAAAAACAATTCTAAACTTTATAAAATCATCATAAATTAATAATACTCTAACAATCTATGATAAAAGTTTAGAGCATTAAAATCTTAAAACTAATTTATCATAAACTTTCAAAACCCTAATTTCTATGATTTCATGAACAACTTATAAGCATGATTTTAAATTCTAAAACATAGTTATAAATCATAAACCATGCTTAAAATATAATCATAAACATGGATTAAACCTAAACAGAAGAGGAGTGGCCGGCGAGGGTGGCTGCCGGTGGTGGCAGGAGCGAGCACGGGGCACCGGCGTGGCAGATGGTCCGGCAGGTCAGTGGGCGGCGATGAGGGTGTCCGGCCAATGAGAGGGTTTGCTCGTGTGCTTTTGTTTTTTCTTAAATCCTAAAACACAAATCCTAACATAAATTCTGAAAATTCTGGTTTAATGAGGTATTTATAGGCCCAAATTAGGTTTAGGTGAAATTACAAAAATACCCTTAATGTTTGAAATTACTTTTGTGCCATTATTTTAAAACAATTAAGGAAATCTTTGACAAATATAAATTTAGAAGCTTATTAAAATATTTTATAAAAGTTAAAGTGACATAAAAAATAACTTATAAACTTGGTAAAACATAAAAATAATTATTTTAAATAATTATTAATTAAATTTTCTTTTCTTTAATTTATTAATTTAACTTATTTTTCAACAAAAATACCAAAAATACACTAAATAAATATGAAATTAAATTCATAAATTACGTGAAAATACGTGGTATTACAGTCTACCCCCCCTTAAAAGAAGTTTCGTCCTAAAACTTTGTGCAAATTATTGTATGGAACTTGAATAGATCGAGACCGCATTTCTTTTCAAATAAATTCCTTTTTAACCTTAGTTTTTGTAGACTTTAGACACTTATTTAGACATTTTCTTGACAAACTTTAGAAAACAAACGTAAAATTTTGCTAACAGACGTAAAAACGCTCAAAATTTAAGGGAAAAACACGTGAAATTCTATCGCACTATCCAACTTAAGAATTGAGTTACGTCCCCGTAAGTCTACTCACTTAAAATAACTCTAGATACTTTTTCCGCATCATATCCACAGCTTCCCATGTTGCTTCCTCAGTTTTTTGGTTAGACCACAAGACTTTTACTATTTTGACACATTTTCTACGAGTATCACGAACTTAACTATCAAGTATTTTGATTGGCCTCTCTTCGTAAGTCAAAATTTGGTCTAATTCTATCGTCTTAGGTTGTAACATATGTGACTTATCCACCACATACTTCCTTAATTAAGACACATAAAAAATGTTGTGTACTTTGCTCAATTCCATTGGTAAAGCCAGTATATATGCAACCTTTCCAATCCTTTGCAAAATCTCATAATGTTTAATGTACTTGGGGCTTAGTTCCCCCTTTTCCCAAACCTCATAACACCTTTCATTGGTGATACCTTTAGTAACACCTTGTCACCAACTTTGGACATCACCTCTTGACTCTTTTGGTCCACATTGGATTTTAGCTTATATATCATGTGCAACTTAAATCTTTGCTTGTATCACTCTCACCTTATTGGTAGTCTCCTCAATCAATTGAGGTCCAAGAAATATTTTCTCACTTATGTCATTCCAACATAAAGGACTTTTGCATTTCCTCCCATACAGTGCCTCAAAGGCGCCATGCCAATACTTGCGTGGTAGCTATTGATGTACGAAAATTCGATCAAATCCAAGCAATCCTCCCAATTCACTTGGAAATCCATCACACAAGCTCTCAGCATATCCTCTAGCGTTTGTATCGTCCTCTCTGTTTGTCCATCGGTTGCTGGATGGAAAGTCGTACCCAATTTCAACGTACTACCGAAGTTCTTCAGGACACTTTTCCAGAATTTAGAAAGAAACCTAGAATCCCTATCTGATATGATATCCTTTGGAACTCCATGTAGTCTCATAACATAATTTATGTAAGCCTTTGCAAGTTGTTCCATTTTTCATGTCTCCTTCATCGGTATAAACACTGCCGAATTAGTAAGCATGTCCACCAAAACCGTATAGTATCATTCTTGTTCTTTGGCTTTGGTAAGCAGGTTACAAAATCCATTAATATGCAATTCCACTTCCATCTTGGAATTTCAAGTGGCTGAAATTCTCCTTGCGGCCTTTTATACTCAAAATTTCACCTTTTGGCACATAAGACACTCACGAATTTGGCTACTACTCTATTTATTCTAGGCCACCAATACACCTTTTTCAAATCATTATACAATTATCACCTCTGGGGTGAACCGAGTATGGTATGTTATGACCTTCCTCCATAATATTCCTTTTAATTCTTCGCATATTTGTGGTACAAACCACCTTCCTTTATACCTTAAACTTCCATCTTCATGGATTTTTAAGTCCACAACCTTTCCCACCTTCAATTACTTCTTTATTCAATCTATTTTCACATGCATCTCCATCATGGTTCTCCTTGATCTCCTCAAACACAGTGGTTGGTTACTAAGATTACAAGGTATTCCTTCCAACGTTCCTTCTTTCACTATCTCTGAATTTAACCTCTCCATGTCTCTACACAGTTCGTTAGCGATTACTAGAGAATTCAATCCACGCTTCATTTTACGACTTAGAGCATATGCTACCATATTGGCTTTCCCTTCATAGTACTGAATATCTAAATCACAATCCTTGACCAATTCGAGCCATCTCCTTTGTCGCATGTTCAAATCTTTTTGTGTGAAAAAGTACATTAAGCTCTTATGATCCGTGTAAATTCTACACTTCACCCCATACAAGTAGTGCTTCCATATCTTCAAGGCAAACATGATTGCTGCTAGTTCGAGATCGTGGGTGGAATAATTTGCTTCGTATGGCTTTAACTGTCTTAAATAATACGTGATCACCTTTATATTTTGCATTAAAACACATCCCAAACAATTCTTAGAAGCATCAATATACACATCATAGGAATCACTCCCACACGGTAGTGTCAACACTCGAGCCGTAGTCAACAGCTCCTTCAAAGTCGAAAATGATTACTCACACTTAATACATTAAATGAACTTACGATCCTTCTTCATTAACGACCTCATCGACTTAGCGATCCTAGAAAAACCCTTTACAAACCTCCTGTAATACCCTACTGAACTCAAGAAACTTCGCACATCCAACACATTCATAGGTGTAGGCCACTCTTTCACTACCTCAATCTTGGCTGGATACACTTCAACTCCCTATTTTGACATAAAATGTCCCAAAAACACGAGTTTCTCACACCAAAATTCACACTTCGAGAATTTAACATACAACTTATTCTCCCTTAGTGTTATCAAAATCGTTCTTAAATGTTCCACATGCTCTTCATTGCTCTTAGAGTACACCAAAATGTCATTAATGAAAACACCAGGAACTTATCCAAAAACCGTTGAAAAATCCTATTTATTAAGTCCATGAAAATTTCTTGCACATTCGTCAACCTAAATGGCATGACAGTGAACTCATAATACCCATACCTCATACGAAAATTTTTCTTCGGTATGTCCTTATCGGAAATCCTCAATTGATTGTATCCTAACCACAAATCGATCTATGAGAACACAGTAGCTCCTTTCAGCTGAATAAACAGATTATCGATTCTTACTCTCTTGATCTTCACCTTATTAAACTCCCCATAGTCAATACACAACCTCTAGTCTTTTTCCTTCACCAACAGCACTGGCGCTTCGCAAGGTGAAGCACCAGGCCTAATATAATCCTTCTCCAACAAATATTGTAACTGCTCCTTCAACTCGCTCATTTCCGTAGGTGCCATCTTATATGGTGCTTTGGAAATGGGCGCTGTTCTTGGCACTAGCTCTATGGTGAAGTTGATTTCTCACTTCGGCGGCATTCTCGGAATCTCTTCTGGAAACATGTTTAGGAAATCCCTCACTACCTCTATGTCCTCCGACTTAGAAGACTCGACAATATCTACTTCCCTGATACTACAAAAGTAAATTAGGAAACGTTTATTCACGTACCTAGCAAACCTCATCATTGACACGTGTTCATGCATGATAAAAATAATAACACGTTAAATAATAAGTTATAATTATTTTTAATACATCAAAATATTATATGATGATCTTAGATATAATGTTTTAGGAACAAATTATAATATTTAGAATGATTATGAAGTGTTGTTGATTAAATTAACAAAGCAGCCATTTTTGGAAAGTTATCGAAAATCAAGTGTTTTGCAAAAGAAAAATTAAAATAAAGTACGGACTTGAATAGAAACAATATAAGGAAGGTTTTGAACAAGTTTCCAATAAAAATAGTTAGTTTAGAGTTGTTGTAGAAGTTTGTTANATACATTAAATGAACTTACGATCCTTCTTCATTAACGACCTCATCGACTTAGCGATCCTAGAAAAACCCTTTACAAACCTCCTGTAATACCCTACTGAACTCAAGAAACTTCGCACATCCAACACATTCATAGGTGTAGGCCACTCTTTCACTACCTCAATCTTGGCTGGATACACTTCAACTCCCTATTTTGACATAAAATGTCCCAAAAACACGAGTTTCTCACACCAAAATTCACACTTCGAGAATTTAACATACAACTTATTCTCCCTTAGTGTTATCAAAATCGTTCTTAAATGTTCCACATGCTCTTCATTGCTCTTAGAGTACACCAAAATGTCATTAATGAAAACACCAGGAACTTATCCAAAAACCGTTGAAAAATCCTATTTATTAAGTCCATGAAAATTTCTTGCACATTCGTCAACCTAAATGGCATGACAGTGAACTCATAATACCCATACCTCATACGAAAATTTTTCTTCGGTATGTCCTTATCGGAAATCCTCAATTGATTGTATCCTAACCACAAATCGATCTATGAGAACACAGTAGCTCCTTTCAGCTGAATAAACAGATTATCGATTCTTACTCTCTTGATCTTCACCTTATTAAACTCCCCATAGTCAATACACAACCTCTAGTCTTTTTCCTTCACCAACAGCACTGGCGCTTCGCAAGGTGAAGCACCAGGCCTAATATAATCCTTCTCCAACAAATATTGTAACTGCTCCTTCAACTCGCTCATTTCCGTAGGTGCCATCTTATATGGTGCTTTGGAAATGGGCGCTGTTCTTGGCACTAGCTCTATGGTGAAGTTGATTTCTCACTTCGGCGGCATTCTCGGAATCTCTTCTGGAAACATGTTTAGGAAATCCCTCACTACCTCTATGTCCTCCGACTTAGAAGACTCGACAATATCTACTTCCCTGATACTACAAAAGTAAATTAGGAAACGTTTATTCACGTACCTAGCAAACCTCATCATTGACACGTGTTCATGCATGATAAAAATAATAACACGTTAAATAATAAGTTATAATTATTTTTAATACATCAAAATATTATATGATGATCTTAGATATAATGTTTTAGGAACAAATTATAATATTTAGAATGATTATGAAGTGTTGTTGATTAAATTAACAAAGCAGCCATTTTTGGAAAGTTATCGAAAATCAAGTGTTTTGCAAAAGAAAAATTAAAATAAAGTACGGACTTGAATAGAAACAATATAAGGAAGGTTTTGAACAAGTTTCCAATAAAAATAGTTAGTTTAGAGTTGTTGTAGAAGTTTGTTAACATGGTTTTAATTTAGTTTTGATTTTTCTCTATGAAGGAGAATTCGAGTTAGGTGATTTTTATAAGTTGTGGCGGATCACCGTTATTACACAAGGTACGTAAGTAATAAAGGAATATATTTAAGTAGAGTTCATGGTTGATTTTTTGATCTTGTATGCTATGCTTGTGAACATAAGTTGTTGCTTGGTTGTTGAGTTGATTAGTATGAGATGTTATGATAGCATGAAAGTATGGAAGTATGTTTTGCATATTTAATTGACATTCCACATTTATAGCATTATTGACTCATCATGATTAATTGAAATGTTAAAGTTATTTCTATAGTTGTCAAATAGTCAACAAAGAAGAATTAAAATAATAAAGCAGCCATTTTTTGAAAGTTATCGAAAATCAAGTGTTTTGCAAAAGAAAAATTAAAATAAAGTATGTACTTGAATAGAGACCATAAAAGGAAGGTTTTGGACAAGTTTCCAATAAAAATAATTAGTTTAGAGTTGTAATAGAAGTTTGTCAACATGGTTTTAATTTAGTTTCAATTTTTCTCTATGAAGGAGAATTCGAGTTGGGTGATTTTTAGAAGATGTGGAGGATCACCATTATTACGCAAGGTACGTAAGTACTAAAGGAGTATATTTAAGTTGAGTTCATGCTTGATTTTTTGTTATTGTATGCTATACTTATGAACATAAGTTGTTGCTTAGTTGTTGAGTTGTCTAGTATTCAAAGTTATGATAACATGCAATTATGGAAGTATGTTTTGTATATTTAATTGACATTCCACATTTATAGCATTATTAATTCATCAGGATTAATTGAAATGTTAAAGTTCTTTCTATAGTTGTCAAATAGTCAACTACGAAGAAAGGTAAATCAGTTAAGTTGATTAGTTACTTAATCAACAAGAAAGGAAGTTTGTGAATTTTTATTCACATGTTTCAAAGAAGTTTAATGAGCAAATAGATAGCCACTCACAGTGTAATATGGGGTCAAGAAAGGCAAATAGTTAGCCACTCATAGTTAATGTGTGGTAAAGGAAGTTTAGTTAAACAAAGGACACAGAAAGAAATTATTTTAGAATCACCTTAAAACTAAGATAATTAATATGGTGTTGCTTGTTGTTATGCATATTTTTACTTGTTATTGTATGGGAGTCATAATATTGTTAAACCTGTTAATCACGTAAAGTTAAAGGGGATTCACACCAAAACTCTTAGAATGTTTATACCTTGAGTATGAACAATGGAGGGAGTCGTATGGAACAGTGCTCTATGACTTCTAATCGGGGTACAAGACGCTTTACTCTTTTATATTTTTAATTGCGCTAGAATTCTGTCACTATATGTGACATAGATAATACCTTCTTAGTTTTGCTCGCAAGTTGGTGCCCTAAGGAAAGGAAACCCGTTTGATGTGAAATCCAAAGATTAAATATAATAACTATGTTTAATGAGTTGAGTCTATGCACAGGTATGTGGTGTTGATATTGGTAAGAAGTAAGTGATGTTTAGTCTTTTCTTTTATTTTATTGTTAATCATGTTTTGCATAATCTCTAGTATCTATTTACTCAGCTTTGCTGATTGTGTGTGCTTGTGTGCATGGCTTTGTGTTTGACTTGGCCCTACGATGACCCATTTCGATGCCAAGTAGTTGTCAAGAATAAAGAGAAAGCTACAGGTTTAGATGGGCATAGTCAATCATGCTGGGTTGGATTGTGAACGCTTGCATTGTAGTTTTCTTAGCTTATGTGGATTGCTATATACTATTATTAGTTGACTTTTGGATTTTCAAATTTTAAAGTTTAGTTTGGTTTTGAAGGGCCGTTAATAAGGTTTCGAATTGTAATAAAGGTTTATTTTGATTTGGTTTTGATTTTGGTTTGAATGTTATTTCGAGTTTTGTTTTGGTTTGTGGTTTTTAAATAAAAGTCTTCCGCTATAATACTTTGATACAAGCCTTAGCCATTATCACGATGGCGGTGATACTTTGGTTTTTCCTAGTTAAGTAGGAAGCATACTTGTTATTTTCTAGTTTATTTATATTATAAATCCAGAATATTTGTAAGAAGAAAGTTAGTAATTCCAAGGTGTTACAAAGTGGTTACCAAAGCTTAATTTTCGAAATAAAATTAAAATTTTTTTTTGGGGTACCCTATGTTTTACTTTGAGAAAAATAAATTTCTTGTTTTAGGAGGTTACTGAAAATGGAAAATTTTTCCAAAAACAATAATTTTTAAAATGAAAAGTTTTGAAAAATAAAAAGATTTAAAATTGGTTACATATGCAGGTATACAAGTAATTCAGGTACTTTGTTATGTGTTACTACTTTTAGAACATGTGGTGAGATTGGGTAGGAAGTTTGGGCATGTAGGATAGACTTCATTTCTTTTCCTTCATGCATTTAAGTGAATGTTTGGAAATGTTGTTTATGTGGATAGTTATGTAGAAAAAAATTGTCTGTTAGCCACCAAACCTTTTTTATTGTGGAACTGTTTAGATTTGTTTTGCTATGTTGGAAGGATGGCCCATTAGTTTGAATGTCGTTGAAGGGTGTTGGATAATATACCTAGTAAGCAAACACAGATGGGAACTTTGGAGAAGAAGGATTATGGGAGTCCACCTCAGTATCAAGGTTTGAACCCCCAACCTAATTCAAACTATAATAAGAGAGGTGGTCCTCAATCAAACTTTCAACGACCAACCCCTCCGCAACAACCCGGCTTATATCGACCTACCAACTATAGCCAAGGGGGGCCTCTTCAACCTCGGCCTCCTTACCCTCCTCCTCAAAAATCGGGATTAGAGCATATGTTGGAATCATTCATGAACCAACAACTTAAGGCTAATACCGTTTATGAGAGGAAGGTAGGTGACCTTGCTACCTCGTTTTAGCAAATGCAAGCACATAATAAAATGATAGAATCCCATCTTGCTCAAATTGCTCAGCATGTTGCATGTTCTACTTCTAACTCTGGAACTGAGTTTCCGAGGCAAACAATTATGAACCCAAGGAAACAAGCGAAGGTCATCACTCTTACCGCTGGAAAAGAGTACGATGGTTCGGTTATGTTTGAAAATCACCAAGAAAAGGTGAAGGGGGTGCCCCAGTTCTCGATGATCGATGCTAACTTTGAAGTCGAATTAACCCCGACCAATCAAAGAATTAACAACGAGGCACCCCCAATACTCTTTGAAAAGGATTAAGCTAAGGCTCCTTTGAAACCACATGTTACATCACTCCCCTTCCCCCCAGAGGGTGGTGGAACATAAGCTTAATGAAAAACTTGCAAAATTTCTCGAGGTCATGAAAGAACTTTGAATGAACATCCCCTTTTTGCATGCCATGTCGCAAATGCCGGCATATGCGAATTTTCTCAAGGAGCTCTTATCTAATAAGAGTCCCCTTGAGGAAAGTGTCACTATCTCCCTTCCTGTGGAAGTTAGTGCTATTCTTCAAAACAATTTACCGGAAAAACATGGTGATCCTAGAAGTTTTTTAATTCCGGTGAAAATTGGTGATTTGGATTCCAAGAATGCACTTTGTGATCTTAGTGCTAGTGTTAGCTTTATACCTCTTTCTATGTCTAAAAAGCTAAATTTTGAGGATATGAAACCTACTAGGATGTCTATACAACAAGCCAATCGCTCGCTTAGATTGCCTTAAGGCGTCTTAGAGGGTGTCTCGGCCCAAGTTGGATGTGTCTTTGTTCCATGTTACTTCGTCATAATGGAAATGGAGGAGGATACTCGTGTTCCTCTTATCTTAGGCCATCCATTCTTAAAAATGGCCGGAGTTGTTATCAATGTTAAAGATGGTCGATTAACTTTGAATGTCGGTGATGAGAAAATTACTTTCTCTTGAACCAAATCGATGAAAATGCCTGTGATGGATGAGATCCATCGCATTGATACTCTTGGTGACTTCATTGATTCCTTCGGGGTAATGAAGGAAGTAGAAGTCTCTTTAGTAGCTCTTATAACCGATAGAGTGCTTCTAAAGAACGATGAGGCTAAGGGGTATGAGGTTATTCTTCACCGAACTCCAGTTCATATCACAAATGAGTTTGACGTCCTTCTTATCAAAGGGAAAGAGGAGAGTGTTATGCCTCCTGGTAAAGTCAAACTTAAACCCCTTCCTTCTCTTCTAAAATATGACTTTTTAGATGAGAAGGAGTCTTGCCCAGTTGTAATTAATGCTAAACTTAATGATACTTCAATCGAAAAACGACTCTATGTATTAAGGAAATATCAAAGTGTTATTGGTTACACCATTGCGGACATAAAGAAAGTGAGTCCCTCTATATGTATGGATCGGATTCGGCTCGATGATGTCAATGCTTTATCAATTGAGCATCAAAGAAGGTTGAATCCGAACATGAAAGAAGTAGTGCAAGCTGAAGTGCTGAAACTACTTAAGGCCAGCATCATTTTCCCTATTTTTGATAGTAGGTGGATGAGCCTGATCCAAGTGGTGCCAAAAAAAGAGGGCATGGCTATTGTTAAAAATGAAAAGGGAGAATCGATCACTACTGGATTGGTTACCAGATGGTGTATGTGCATAGACTATCGCAAACTTAACAAAGCCACTCGGAAAGATCAATTCCCCTTTCCATTTATTGATCAAGTACTTGCGCGTTTGTTTGGTCATTCCCATTATTATTTTGTTGATGGGTAAATCTCAATTAATTCCGAGGACCAGGAGAAAACTACCTTTACATGCCCTTTTGGCACCTTTGCTTACCGAAGGATGCCTTTTGGGTTATGTAATGCACCATCTACATTTGAACGATGTTTAATTGCCATTTTTTCTGATATGCTTGAATCCTCCATTGAGGTGTTTACGGATGACTTTTCAGTTGGAGGTTCATCTTTTGATTAATGTCTATCTAATCTCGTTCTAGTGTTAGAACGATGTCAAAAGATGAACTTAGTCCTCATGTGGGAAAAATTCCACTTCAGGGTTGAAGAAGGCATCGTGCTTGGTGATGTCATCTCAAAATGTGGTATTGAGATGGATAAAGCTAAGATTGAGGTCATAGAGCGATTACCCCCACCTATTAATGTTAAGGGGGTAAGAAGTTTTTTGGGGCATGCGCGTTTTTACCGCCGCTTCATTAAATACTTCTCGAAAGTGGCAAAACCTCTCACTTAGCTCCTTCTTAAGGATGCCCTGTTTGAGTTTTCTAAAGAGTGCCTTATTGCATTTGATCAGCTTAAGAACGCTTTGATTTCGGCCCCGGCCCCATCATACAAACTCCCGATTGAAATCTTCCATTCGAGCTTATGTGTGATGCTTCGGACTTTGTCGTTGGAACTATTCTTAGCAAATGGAAAGATGGGAGGCTGCATGCCGTTTAATATTCAAGTAAAACGTTAGATGAGGCGCAACGGAATTATAGTACTGCCAAGTAGGAACTTCTAGCCATTGTGCATGCAATGGAGAAGTTCTGATCTTACTTAGTTGGATCTAAGGTTATCGTTTTTACCGATCATTCGACTTTAAAACACCTTCTTTCAAAGAAGGATGTAAAGTCAAGACTTATAACCGATGGATCTTGCTCCTTCAAGATTTTGATCTCGAAATCCTTGACAAAAGTGGGGCGGAGAATGTGGTGGCGGATCACTTAACCCGGTTGCCTTCAGTTGATGGGAATGAGATGCCCTCCGTGAATGACTCTTTCCTGGATGAGCAACTAATGGCGGCTATACCTTAGTGCTGGCGTCATTCTGCCTGATTGGACCTACCAACAGAGGCGAAAGTTCTTATATGATATTTAGAATTACTATTGGGTTGATCCTTTATTGTTCAAAAAAGGAAACGATGGCCTCTTTCGATGTTGTGTTCCCGATTCTAAAATTAAGGATGTGGCTTCTTTTAGCCAAACATGTTTAAAGATGTTTGGTCTTTTGCGAAGTCATGTGACCAGTGTTAACACACCGGGAACCTTTCAAGAAGGCATGAAATGCCACTTAACAACATTTTAGAACTAGAAATCTGTGATGTTTGGCGGATGAACTTCATGGGGCCTTTTCCAACCTCCTTTGGGAACCAATATATATTGGTTGCTGTTGATTATGTGACAAAATTGGTAGAAGCCATGGATTCTCCTACTAATAACTCAAAGGTGGTTATAAAACTCTGCAAGGAGATCATTTTTCCGAGATTCGGAGTACTTCGGGCTGTTATTAGTGAGGGAGGGTCGCATTTTGCCAAGCAAACTCTCCAAACACTCCTTGCTAAGTATGGGGTGAAGCATAAGGTCTCCTTAGATTACCATCCCCAAACAAATGGGCCAGCTGAGATCTCTAATCGAGAGATCAAGGCCATCCTTAAAAAAAACCGTTGATAGGTCTAGAAAGGATTGATCTACGAAGCAATCCGATGCCTTATGGGCCTATCGGACCGCTTTTAAAGCTCCAATTGGTGCAACTCCCTAAAAACTTGTCCATGGGGAAGTTGGTCCATCTTCCTGTGGAGTTGGAGCACCGAACACTGGGCCATAAGATCTTTAAAATTTTCAGTTACAAAGTGTCAGTGACAAAAGCATTCTTGACCTCCATGCTCGTATTTATAAAGATCGAACCAAGGCTTATCATAATAAACATATCATGAGAAGGGATTTTAAGGTGCGAGCTAAGGTCCTCTTTAATTCACAATTGATATTGTTCCCCAGGGAATTCAAATCGTGTTGGAGTGGACGTTTTGCAGACATAGCGGTCGCTGGGAAACCCCTAGCGGGTGCTAGGATGATAGAATTTTACTCTAAAAGCTTGTGTCTCATTTTGTGCATA
Organism: Suaeda aralocaspica; assembly: GCA_016808085.1. Lineage (NCBI taxonomy): Eukaryota > Viridiplantae > Streptophyta > Magnoliopsida > Caryophyllales > Amaranthaceae > Suaeda > Suaeda aralocaspica. The sequence goes on along the minus strand of PYUH01000412.1, from coordinate 1,496,083 downwards.
TAAGAGATTTTTAGGACCTAGCAACCGCTCCCGTAGGAGAGCGCCCGCTACCCTACAGGAGCGCCCGCTACAGGGGGCTTTTCGACAGATTAATTCAGCAAAATTTCAGATTCTTTTATTTCATTTTACAAACTCTAAATTCGACTACCCTTTCTCTCACCAACCTTCATACTCCTTTAAAATTCCTCCATCAAAATTCCATCATTCTTTATCAAGTTTTCATCAAAAACACTCAAAATCTTCCATTTTTTTGTTTTTATTTCAAGATCTCATAACAATCTTACGAAAATCTCCATACATTTTTCATCAACAACAAAAAAAAAAAATAAATTGGGGAAAATCTAGGGTTTCAAACAACAATTGATTTTGGGCTTTCCAAGTTGGAAATTAGTGTTTCTAGAGTGCTTTCACACTCTATTTGGTATCATCTCTTCTCCCTCAACTCGATTTTAGATAATTAATTTTTGGTTATTTTCACTTGATAAATAGTTGTTCTTCTTATAAATGTATGCATGTTTTGATTTTTGTTAATTAGTTGCTTATAATCTTGATTTTAAGGTTTTTGTTGCTAATTTGTGAGTTTATTTTTGTTTATTCTTGAACTTATTTGATCTTGGTTGACGTTTTTGATTGTAGTGTTGTTAAAACTCAAGTATATTGTTGTTTTCATGTGGATCTTTGGCGTTTGAGGTTGCCATTGATTCATGAACCTGGCTGTTTAGTTGATTAAGGATTTATTTGCTTACAATCTTTTCATTTTCTTTTAGCTTCTTCTTGTTTGTAACTTTGTTTCCTATAAAACGCAATCGTGAGAAATATCTTCTCTTTAAGCAAAAAGAAAAGAAAGACTATTGATCTAGAAAACGAACCAAGAACACCCCCTGATGCGGTTGACCCACCGCCAATTAGAGTCTGAAATAAGGACCATAAGAAATGGATGGACGTTAATGAACATATGTTAAGAGGAACAAGAGATCCTTATTCACTACGTTAAGAGAAAAAAGAAAAGCTTCAAACTTTGAGACTGCAATGCAAGTGTTGTTTGAGAACTTAGGTTGGAAGAACTTTGCCCAACCAGTCAAAGTTCATACAACCTACATACACTTAACGTACGAATTTCTAAGTACATTTAAAAGAAAGCGATCTTCGGACCCTAATGATTTCCCTAAGTATGCCATAAGTTTCCGAATGCTCAATAATGATTACACTATCTCTTTAGTCACAACTTAATTCTCACTTTTGATGTGACCCGACCAACCCTATTTTTGAACCTTCAAGAGTCATTGTTCCAGGATTTCATATTCATGAATTCTGGAAGCAAATCAGTGGCTATGGTGGTTCATTTCCACCACATCTTTGGCGAGTCACATTCACCAACCGATTATACAACTTTTGCATCGGTTGTTTGGCAATTCTATCTTCTCCAAACAAGATTTGGAGAAGATGAACCAAACAGAGCTTTATTGCCTTTACATTGCAGCAAAGCCTAACCTAATCGGGTGCCTGAATACGGGCTGGATGTTTCTTAAGCGATGTAGGGAAATTGTTTCTAATCCTCATATGAAAGAAGAAGTTGGTTTGGGTGGGTATATCACCCTTCTTGCAAGCATACTAGGCTATTCCCATTACTTCCATGCACTAAACGAAGTGAATAAGGATCTCTTGTTCGATTTGGACGCATTCTCCTCTCCATGGTTTATGCATGAGACCACTAGGCCTAACAAAGTTAGTTGGTTAGTAAATAGGCGGCACCATTGTTATTTTCCTAATCCCTCAGTTACTACCTTCGAAAGGGAATCTCCTTTCCTCATCCCTTTCGAGCCCCATAGTCCGGCATCAAATTCAAGAAACAAGCAATGCAACAACAAAAACGAAAACAAAATGCAACATCATACAGTCAGGAGACACCATATAAACACACAATAGATGTGCAACAAAGAAGGACACAAGCAAATATTTCTTCTAGTTTGTATGAAAAAATTGCTAGAGTTGATCCTTTTATTAATAGTCTCTTGTCATACTTTGATCCAAATTATTGTTGATTTTTGTAAAAAAATAATGAACTTCATATATTTTTATGATATTGAATATTAATTTGCAATATTTGTTAGACAAAATCATATATAAAATTCTGAACAAGTAATGTCATTTTATGAACATTAAATTCGTAGTAAATTTTAATGATGAGTAATGCATAAAACATATCTAAACACTAGCTACTAAAAAATGAACATCATTAAGTAAGAAAATGAACATCACGACATATGGTAATAAAATGTAATTCTAAACATCATTCTCAAAAAATTAAACATCATGTGATATAACAATCAGAAAGAGCCTCAGAAATTATAATCATGCATTGTCAATAAAAAAAAATGAATATCTGACTTTAAAGTTGAAGAAAAGAAAATAATTGAAAAAAAATCAACCATACAATTACTCATTCTTAAAAGCAGCATTTGGACAAAATATAAATATATATAACACATACGTCAATCATATAATACTGCAATAATATATAAATAAAGTAAAATTAGGAAAAGAAAAGAATGATATGCTTAATAAAAGGCGTTCTGGATAACGTAGATATGCAAACGTGACACTGTCCTACGTAATTCTTTAACATTATGTCATGTTTTTGTTTTCCCAAAAATGATTCCAACATGATTTTAATCCAAGACATTTGTCTACTAAATAATTGATCTTACCAACTCAACTAGCTATTATTGTTGTGCTAAGAGCCTGTTTACATTAGCTTAAAATCCGTTCAATTCAACTCATCTCAGTTCAGTTTAATTCAATTCATTTCAGCTCCGTTCATTTTAGTAAAGTTCGATCAACTCTTCTTTTATTATTATTGTTGTTGTTATTGTTGTTGTTTTGTACTTCGATTTAATATGTTCATAATATTATCGATGTGTATTAGCTGTGTTAGTGTTATTTTGTACTTGACTTTATTTTGCTAATAATATTATTATTGTGTTAATAATATATTTATGATACATTAATCATTTTTTTTGTTTCATATATACATATATGTACAAGTTTATTAATTTAATTTTCAACAACAAAATATTATGAAACTACCATTCGACAAATGAAACAAAAATATAAGTGAAATATTAGTTACAAAAATACTATTATACCACACAAGTGGATTACCATTCACAAAAAATATGATGTTGTATTATTGATTTTTATTTCATAAATATAAACTAGCAACAACAAATTTTTTTTGTTTAACAATTATTAGTAGATAAATATCAAATTATTACTATGTCATTACTCCTTATTTAAAAATCATTAATAATTCGTAGTTAAAAATCAATAGTCATAGTCAATCCATAAAAATCATTAATAAAAATCAATAACCTAAAATTCAATTGTTAAAAATATATAATCAATAATCAATAGTTAAAAATCAATAATCCATAGTTAAAAATCATTAATCCATAAGAAAAAAAATTTTAGTGCAGTTCAACTTCCATCAGTTCAATTCATTTTTTCAGCTAAACTAAACTGAACTGAATTTTTTATTATGGATTAATGATTTGAAATTATGAATTATTGATTTTTAAACTATTGATTATTAATTTTTAACTATTCATAATTGATTTTTAATTATAATTTTTATGGATTAACTATGAATATTGATTTTTAACTACTGATTATTAATGTTTTTTTAATTATGTAATGATGACATAGCAATAATTTTGATATTAATCCACTAATAATTATTAAACAAAAAATAATTAGTTATTGGTAGTTTATATTTTATGAAGTAAAAATCAGTAATACATCTTCGTATTTTTGTGAATGGTAATCCACTTATGTGGTATAATAATATTTTTGTAAATAATATTACACTTATACTTTTGTTTCATTTGATGAATGATAGTTTCATAATGTTTTTTCGTGAAAATGTATATATATATATATATATAGAAAGAGGATCATGTGAAAACTGTTTCCACCGTTAAAACCACAAAAACGATACAATAGAGGTATAAAGGGTACACATACTTCATTGATGACATTTTCATAAATAATAAAAAATTGTTGTAAATGTACCTATACAACTTTAATCTTAATATGTACTGCTTTAAATCTTCGATGTACCCCTTTTTTGTGGTTTTCACGGTTTTCAACAAACTTAAGGTTTTTAGTAAATCCTTACTCTATATATATACATATATATGAAACAAATAAAAAACGATGATTAATGTGTCATAAATATATTATGAACACACTAATAACATTATGAACAACTAATATTAGGAACAGATTAATTAGCAAAATAAAAGAAGAGTTAAGCTGAGTTGAACTGAACTGATTGGAGGTTGACTGAACTAAACTAAACTGATTTTAAGCTAAAAAAAACAGCTGGACTGAACTGAACTGAAAGTTTTTTATGAAGAACTAATGAGTAGCAGAAATAAAAGAAGAGTTAAACAGAACTGAGCTTAACTGAACTGAACTAAACTGAACTGAAGGGATTTTAAGCTGAAGTAAATAGGCCCTAAGTATCCCCACATATCATATATAACTTTCTAATGATCGAAATTCATTTTTCATTAGTTAATTATAGTCAAATAGTTTTTTTTAAAGTATTGCCTGAGCAACGATGTGGCGCCTCTTTTCCATCCACCATGTGCGCCTCCAAGTAGGCATCGATGTGGCACTCTTACTCGCTCAAACGGAAAATGGAAAAAAAAATATACAGCTTGAGCTTTAATACTTGGATCTACTTACTAACTAGTATATTGGTTGGGGCGTTGGTCGGGCAATACTTTATCTATATAATTATTTTGCCTATACTATTGAAAAATGAAGTTCGATCATTAGAACATTATATTTGACATATGAGGATACTTAATAAAACAATAATAATTAGTTGAGTTGGTAAGATCAATTATTTACAATACAAATGTCTTGGGTTCAAATTTTTTTGGAATCATTTTTGGAAAAACAACATGATATAATGTCAAAGAATTACATAGGAGAGTGTCACGTGGCATATCTACATTATCAAAAATGTATTTTAATATGTTATATTGATCTACCAGTCCATTAAATATCACTAATTTGCCTTTCCAAAACAATAATAATAATAATAAATAGACAAAAATAGTATCATACCCAACAAATTATGAGATACGGAGTACTCCCTCTGTTTCCATTTGTTTGTTACGTTTTGAATGACAAATATGTCAATGCACTTGTCTGACCTTAAATATCTTTTTTTGTGTTTATGTAAAAATTATAATAATTAGATATTAATAACGCATTTATTGTGACAAATCTAACATAACCGAATATGACTATAGTATGTTTTATATATTGAACGTAATTTAAAAGATTCTATTATCTTATAAATAGTGTCAAGTTTCCAAACATACCAAACATTTAAGAAAAGAGGGAGTAGTACATTTCCATAAAAAACTATAAGATAATATCAGTTAATGAGATTTAATAAAAACGATAAAACACTAATCTACGTCATAAAAAAGGCCCATCAATATAGCCTGCCATCGTGGCATAAATGGCACCCTTGATAAAAACACATCTATTAGCTTTGTTATATATTTTAAAAAATGTAAATTAATTACATGAGGATATGAAGGTTCCAAGTTGTAAGTGGGTAACATCTAACTCATTCAGTTAATTAACTTTAACCACTAATCTACAACCTTTGATTAGGTAATAAAGGGTGAAATAAAAATACATAACATTTGAATTTGAGGCCTTATGAGTAATATTGTAATACCATGGGAAATTCCTAACTATTTCTGGGAATATATAATAAAAATACTACTACTTATTTAGGAAAACCCAAAATATTACCGCCGCCGTGATAACAGCTAAGACAATTATCAAAGTATTACAACGAAAAACTTCTAATAAAACAACTTCAAAACCAAAAATAAACTTTTAAAACCGAAACGAAATTAAATGCTTATTACAACATGGAACCGAAATGACGACCCTTCGAAACCAACTCTGTTTTATGAATTCGAAAAGAAACATTAGTCCAAACAACATACATAAAATCATAAATGAGAAAGAGAAAGAGCATAATTAACCAAAACAAACAAACCAAAAACAACCAAGAGCACTCTTCACTCAATCCCAACATAATTGGCTATGCCCACATTTACCTTTTAATTTCTCTTTGTTTTAGACTTCTACTTGCCATCGAAATGGGTGATCGTAAGGCCAAGAAAAAGACAAGGCCGTGTACACAAACACGTAATAAGCAAAGCTGAGTACATAAACACTAAAAAATATGCAACACACTAGCATGATCGAATAATTCTAAGCAAAAGCATAAATAACCACATAGTCTTACCTTGCCGTAACCATGTACCTGTATCATAGTCTCAATATTCATTAAAGTTATTTTAAATAATTAATTTTAAATTTCGCATCGAATGTGTAACACCCTGGAATTTCCTAATTATTTTGTAGCTATTTTTGGAAAACATAATATAAAAAATAATAAATAAAACAATAAAAATACTTTCCACTTAACTAGGAAAAACCTACGTATTACAGTCACCGTGATAACAGCTAAGGTTATTATCAAAGTACTACAGCGAAAGTCTTCTTACTTTTAAAAACAATATAAAAACTTACAAGAACTTTCAAAGCAAATTCAAATAAAACTTTATTACAATTCGTAATTGAAACATCGTCCCTTCAAAACCAAATAAACTTTTGAAACTCCAAAGTTAACAACCAAAAATAAATAACATGTCCACACAAGTAACGAAAGCAACATTGCAAGCGCTCAACACTCAATCCCATCACGATTGAGTATTCCCACCTATACTTGTAGCTTTCTCTTTATTCTAGACTACTACTCGCCATCGAAATGGGTCGTCGGGCCAAGTCAAAGACAAAGACATGCTCACAAAACACACACAATCAGCAAAGTTAAGTACATAACACTAAAGACTATACAGAACAACATGAACAACTGAATAAAGGAATAAACATCACATATTTCTTACCATTGTCACAACCTTGTACCTATACAAAGACTCATTAACATTATAAATTATTTATTATATTTAAACTTTGGATCTCGCATCGAATGGGTTTCTTTTCCTCAACATTCACCTGTACGGGCACCAACTTGAGAGAAACTCCAAGAAGGTATTACTTATGTCACATAAAGTGACGCAATTCCAACGCATTTATAAATATAAAAGACTACAACGTTTTGTACCCCGATTAGAGGTTACAGTAACTACTCCCATAACTCCTCCCATTGTTCATACTCAAGGTATATACGAACCAAGAGTTTTGGTCCCTTATAGGAACATTCGTGGCAACAAGTAACACAATATTAAATTATCTTCTTTATCATGTGATTCTAATATTAATTTTTGGTCCCTTATAAGTTCTATACTTTCCTTTCCCACACATTAATTGTGAGTGGCTAAGTACTTGCTCATCAAACTTCTATAAAACATGTGAATTAATATTCACTAATAACTACCTTTCTTGTTGATCAAGTAATTAATCAACTTCGTTAGTTTTCTTTCCTTATTGCTACTAGTCAAACCCTTTCAAAATATTCAACATCCCAACTTCAATGATGTAATAACACTGCCATAGAAACAGAATGTCAAACTTAATATACAGTGCATATTTTTCATACAATCATGCCAACATAACTTCTCATACAAGTCATCTCAAGTCAACAAAACATTAACTTTCATTTCAATAAAATCTAGCATGAAATTCAAACTATTCTAGCATTAATTCTATTTACATGATTGCCTTTAGTACTTACATACCTTGTGCTATAACGGTGATCCGTCACTACTTCTAGAAATCGCTTAACTCGAAGTCTTCTACAAAGGAAAAATCTAAACTAATTAAAAATTAAACCTTATTAACTAAGATCAACAACAACTCTAAACTGACTTTTTACGTTAGAAACTTGTCCAAATCCTTCCTAAAATGGTCTCTATTTAATTCCATACTTTATTTTATAATTTCTTTTTCAAAATAGTTGAATTTTGATAGCTTTGAAAAGTTGCTTAAAATCTCCTTCAAGCCTTTATAAACATCATAATTTGACCCTAAAACAATATACTTATGTTCTAAGATCATCACGTCATGATTTCGTGCCTTAAAAACGATTATAAATCATTATTTTATGTGTTACTATTTTTGTTATGCATAAACACATGATAACAAAAAATCACAACATAGTTTATTTATTCAAAACTCAATAAAACGCTTTAGAAACTTTATATTTCTTGCATAAAACACTTTACAAACCTTATACTTATATTTTATGGATTAAAATTTATTTTTCATAATTAAAAACAAATTCATAATATTTTTACTTCTATTATTCATACTTTTAAAATTTGGACAACAATAATAATTTAATTTACTTTACTGCCTCTAAAAACAATTCTAAACTTCATAAAATCATCATAAATTAATAATACTATAACAGTCTATAATATAAAAGTTTAGAACATTAAAATCTTAAAACTAATTTTTCATAAATTTTCAAAACCCTAATTTATATGATTTCATGAACAACTTATAAACATGATTTTAAATTCTAAAACATAGTTATAAATCATAAAACATGCTTAAAATATAATTATAAACATGGATTAAACAAGATTGAACTAAAAAGAAACAGGAAATTTTTTTCTTTCTTATATTGGTTAAAAAATACCAAAAGAGAAGAGGAGTGGCCGGCGAGGGTGGCTGCCGACGATGGCTGGAGCGAGCATGGGGCACCGGCGTGGCATGTGGTCCGGCGGGTCAGTGGGCGACAACGAGGGTGTCCGGCCAGTGAGAGGGTTTGCTCGTGTGTTTTTGTTTTTTCTTAAATCCTAAAACACAAATCCTACCATAAATTCTGAAAATTCTTGTTTAATAGGGTATTGATAGGCCAAATTAGATTTAGGTGAAATTACAAAAATACCCTTAATGTTTGAAATTACTTTTGTGCATTTATTTTAAAACCATTAAGGAAATCTTTGAAAAATATAAATTTAGACACTTCTTAAAATATTTTATAAAATTTAAAGTGACATAAAAAATAACTCATAAACTTGGTGAAACATAAAAATAATAATTTTAACTAATTATTAATCAAATTTTCTTATCTTTAATTTTTAAATTTAAGTTATTTTTCAACAAAAATACCAAAAATACAATAAATAATTATGAAATTATTGTATGGAACCGGAATAGAGACCGCATTTCTTTCCAAATGAATTCCTTTTTAACCTTAGTTTTTGTAGACTTTAGACACTTATTTAGACATATTCTTGACAAACTTTAGAAAACAAACGTAAATATTTGCTAAAAGACGTAAAAACTCGCAAAATTTAAGGGAAAACGCGTGAAATTCTATCGCACTCTACCCAACTGAAGAATCGAGTTACATCCCCGTAAGTCTACTAACCTGAAATAACTCTAAATACTTATTGCTCATCATATCCTCAGCTTCCCATGTTGCTTCCTCAGTTTCTTTGTTAGACCACAAGATTTTTACTATTTTGACACATTTTCTTCGAGTATCACGAACTTTACTATCAAGTATTTTGATGGGCCTCTCTTCGTAAGTCAAAATTTGGCCTAATTCTATCATCTCAGGTTGCAACATATGTGACTTATCCAGCACATACTTCCTTAAATGAGACACATGAAAAATGTTGTGACTTTGCTTAATTCCATTGGTAAAGCTAGTTTATATGCAACCTTTCGAATCCTTTGCAAAATCTTATAAGGTTCAATGTACTTGGGGCTCAGTTTCCCCTTTTCCCAAACCTCATAACACCTTTCACTAGTGATACTTTTAGTAACACCTTTCACTAGTGATACTTTTAGTAACACCTTGTCACCAACTTCAAACATCACCTCTTGTCGCTTTTGCTCCACATTGGATTTATGCCTATATATACTATGCAACTTAAATATTTGCTTGTATCACTCTCACCTTATTGGTAGTCTCCTCAATCAGTTTAGGTCCAAGAAATACTGTCTCACTTATGTCATTCCAACATAAAGGACTTCTGCACTTCTTCCCATACAGTGCCTCAAAAGGCGCCATGCCAATGCTTGCATGGCAGCTATTGATGTACAAAAATTCGATCAAATCCAAACTATCCTCCCAATTCACTTGGAAATCCATCACACAAGCTCTCAGCATATCCTCTAATGTTTGTATCGTCCTCTCTGTATGTCCATCAATTGTGAATGGAAAGTCGTGCTCAATTTTAATGTATTACCGAAGTTCTTCATGACACTTTTCCAGACTTTAGAGAGAATCCCTATCTGATACGATATCCTTTGGAACTCCATGTAGTCTCATAACATGATTTATGTAAGCCTTTGCAAGTTGTTCCATTTTCCATGTCTCCTTCATCGGTATAAATACTGCCGAATTAGTAAGCCAGTCCACTAAGACCCATATAGTGTCATGCTGGTTCTTTGGCTTTGGTAAGCAGGTTACAAAATCCATTGATATGCAATCCCACTTTCATCTTGGAATTTCAAGTGGCTGAACTTCTCCTTCAGCCTTTTATGCTCAAAATTTCACCTTGTGGCACTTAAGACACTCATGAATTCGGCTACTTCTCTATTTATTCTAGGCCACCAATACACCATTTTCAAATCTTTATACATTTATCACCTCTGGGGTGAACCGAGTATGGTGTATTATGACCTTCGTCCATAATCTTCCTTTTAATTCTTGGTTTTTTTGGTACACACCACCTTCCTTTATACCTTAAACTTCCATCTTCATGGATTTTTAAGTCCACAACCTTTCCTGCCTTCAATTTCTTCTTTATTCAATCTAATTTCACATGCATCTCCATCCTGGTTCTCCTTGATCTCCTCAAACATTGTTGGTTGGTTATTAGATTACAAGGTATTCCTTCCAACGTTCCTTCTCTCACTATCTCTGAATTCAACCTTTCCATGTCTCTACACAGTTCGTTAGCGATTACTAGAGAATTCAATCCATGCTTTATTTTACGACTTAGAGCATCTGCTACCACATTGGCTTTCCCTTCATGGTACTGGATATCAAAATCAAAATCCTTAATCAATTCGAGCCATCTCCTTTGTCGCATGTTCAAATCCTTTTGTGTGAAAAATTAGTTCAAGCTCTTATGACCTATGTACATTCTTCTTCACAAACAACATTGGCGCTCCCCAAGGTAAAGCACTAGGACTAATATAACCCTTCTCCAATAAATCTTTTAATTTCTCCTTCAACTCGCTCATTCCCGCAGGTGCCATCCTATATGGTGCTTTGGAAATGGGCCCTGTTCCTGGCACTAGGTCTATGGTGAAGTTGATTTCTCACTTCGGCGGCATATTCGGAATCTCTTCTAGAAACATGTTTAGGAAATCCCTCACTACCTCTATGTCCTCTGACTTAGAAGACTCGACATGATCTACATCCCTGACACTCCAAAAGCAATTTAGGAAACTTCTATTCACGTACCTAGCAAACCTCATCATTGACACGTGTTCATGCATTATAAAAATAATAACACGTGAAATAATAAGTTATAATTATTTTAAATACATCTAAATGTTATATGATGATCTTAGAACATGGATATAATGTTTTCGGAACAAATTATAATATTTAGAATGATTATGAAGTGTTTTTAATTAAATTAACAAAGCAGCCATTTTTGGAAAGTTATCGAAAATCAAGTGTTTTGCAAAAGAAAAATTAAAATAAAGTACGGACTTGAATATAAACAATATAAGGAAGGTTTTGAACAAGTTTCCAACAAAAATAGTTAGTTTAGAGTTGTTGTAGAAGTTTGTTGACATGGTTTTAATTTAGTTTTGATTTTTCTCTATGAAGGAGAATTCGAGTTAGGTGATTTTTATAAGTTGTGGCGGATCACCGTTATTACACAAGGTACGTAAGTAATAAAGGAATATATTTAAGTAGAGTTCATGGTTGATTTTTTGATCTTGTATGCTATGCTTGTGAACATAAGTTGTTGCTTGGTTGTTGGGTTGACTAGTATGAGATGTTATGATAGCATGAAAGTATGGAAGTATGTTTTGCATATTTAATTGACATTCCACATTTATAGCATTATTGACTCATCATGGTTAATTGAAATGTTAAAGTTATTTCTATAGTTGTCAAATAGTCAACAAAGAAGAAAGGTAAATCAGTTAAGTTGAGTACTTACTTAATCAACAACAAAGGTAGTTTGTGAATTTTATTCACATGTTTCATAGAAGTTTAATGAGCAAATAGATAGCCACTCACAGTTTGATGTGTGGTTAAGAAAGGCAAATAGTTAGTCACTCATAGTTAATGTGTGGTAAAGGAAGTTTAGTTAAACAAAGGATACACAAAGAAATTATTTTAGAATCACCTTAAATCTAAGATAATTAATAAGGTGTTGCTTGTTGTTATGCATGTTTTTACGTGTTATTGTGTGTGAGTCATAATATTGTTAAATCTATTAATAACGTAAAGTGAAGGAGGATTCGCACCAAAACTCTTTGAACGTATATACCTTGTTTATGAACAATGGAGGGAGTTATATGGAACAGTGATCTATCACTTCTAATCGGGTTACAAGACGTTGTACTCTTTTATATGTGACATACGTAATACCTTCTTAGAGTTGCTCCCAAGTTGGTGCCCAATAGGGCGATTGTTAAGGAAAGGAAACCTGTTCGATGCGAAATCCAAAGATTAAATATAATAACTATGTTTAATGAGTTAAGTCTATGCACAAGTATGTGGTGTTGATATTGGTAAGAAGTAAGTGATGTTTAGTCTTTTCTTTTATTTTGTTTTCAATCATGTTTTTCATAGTCTCTAGTATTTATGTACTCATCTTTGCTGATTGTGTGTGTTTGTGTGCATGGCTTTGTCTTTGACTTGGCCCTATGACGACCCATTTCGATGGCGAGTAGTTGTCTACAATAAAGAGAAAGCTACTGGTTTAGGTGGGCATAGTTCATCATGCTAGGTTGGAGAGTGAGCGCTTGCATTGTAGTTTCTTAGCTTATGTGGATTGCTATATACTATTGTTATTTGACTTTTGGATTTTCAAATTTTAAAGTTTAATTTGGTTTTGAAGGGCCGTTAATAAGGTTCCGAATTGTAATAAAGGTTTATTTTGATTTGGTTTGAAAGTTATTTCGAGTTTTGTTTTGGTTGGTGGTTTTTAAATTAAAGTCTTCCACTATAGTGCTTTGTTAAAAGCCTTAGCCGTTATCACGGTGGCGGTGATACTTTGGTTTTTCCTAGTGAGGTAGGGTGTATACTTGTTATTTTCTAGTTTATTTATATTATAAATCCGGAATTTTAAAAAGAAGAAAGTGAGGAAATCCCAGGGTGTTACGAAGTGGTTACCAGAGATTAATTTTCGAAATAAAATTAAAATTTTCTTTTGGGGTACCTTATGTTTTGCTTTGAGAAAAATAAATTTCTTCTTTTAGGAGTTTACTGAAAATGGAAAATTTTTCCAAAAATAATAATTTCTAAAATGAAATGTTTTGAAAAATAAAATGTTTTAAAATTGGTTACATGTGAAGGTATGCAAGTAATTCAGGTACGTTATTATGTGTTACTACTTTTAGAACATGTGGTGAGATTGGGCAGGAACTTTGGGCATGTAGGATAGACATCATTTCTTTTCCTTCATGCATTTAAGTGAATGTTTGGAAATGTTGTTTATGTGGATAGTTATGTGTAGAAAAAGATTGTTTGTTAGCCACCAACCCTTTTTATTGTGGAACTGTACATTTAGATTTGTTTTGCTATGTTGGAAGGATGGCCCATTAGTTTGAATGTCATTGAAGGATGTTGGATAATATACCTAGTACGGAAACATAGATGGGAACATTGGAGAAGAAGGATTTTTGGAGTCCACAATAGTATCAAGGTTGGAACCCCAGCCTAATTGAAACTATAGTAATGGAGGTGGTCTTCAATCAAACTTTCAACGACCACCCCCTCAGCAACAACCCGGCTTATATCGACCTCCCAACTATAGCCAAGGGGGCCCTCCTCAACCTCGGCCTCCTCAAAAATACGGAATAGAGCATATGTTGGAATCATTCATAAACCAACAACTTAAGGCTAATACCGATTATGAGAGGAAGGTAGGTGACCTTGCTACCTCGGTTTAGCAAATGTAAGCACATAATAAAATGATAGAATCCCAACTTGCTCAAATTGCTCAGCATGTTGCATGTTCTACTTCTAACTGTGGAACAGAGTTTCCGAGGCAAACAGTTGTAAACCCAAGGGAACAAGCGAAGGCCATCACTCTTTGAGCTGGAAAAGAGTACAATCCGGTTATGATTGAAAATCACCAAAAACTGGTGAAGGGGATGCCCTAGTTCTCGATGATCGATACTAAATTTGAAGTCGAATTAAGCCCGACCAATCAAAGAATTAGCAACGAGGGACCCCCAATAATCTCTGAAATGGATTAAGCTAAGGTTCCTTTTGAAACCACATGTTTCGTCACTCCCCTTCCCCCAGAGGGTGATGGAACATAAGCTTAATGAGAAACTCGCAAAATTTCTCGAGGTCATGAAAGGACTTCAAATGAACGTCCCCTTTTTGCATGCAATGTCGCTAATGACGGCATATGCAAAATTTTTCAAGGAGCTCTTATCTAATAAGAATCGCCTTGAGGAAAGTGCCAATATCTCCCTTCCTGTGGAAGTTAGTGCTATTCTTCAAAACAAATTTTCGGAAAAACTTGGTGATCCTGGAAGTTTTTCAATTCTGGTGAAAATTGGTGATTTAGATTCAACGAATGCACTTTTTTATCTTAGTGCTAGTGTTAGATTTATGCATCTTTCTATGGCTAAAAAGCTGAATTTTGAGGATATGAAACCTACTAGGATGTTTATACAACTAGTCGATCGCTCGGTTAGATTGCCTCTAGGCGTCTTAGAGGATGTCTCAGCCCAAGTTGGACGTGTCTTTGTTCCATGTAACTTCGTCATAATGGAAATGGAGGAGGATACTCATGTTCCCCTTATCTTAGGCCGTCCATTCTTGAAAATGGCCGGAGTTGTTATCGATGTTAAAGATGGCCGATTAACTTTGAATGTATGTGATAAGAATATTACTTTCTCTTTCACCAAATCTATGAAAATGCCTGTGATGGATGAGATCCATCGCATTGATACTCTTGGTGACTGTATTGATTCCTTCGGGGTAATGAAGGAAGTAGATGACTCTTTAAAAGCTCTTACAATCGATAGAGAGCTTCTAAAGAGCGATGAGGCTAAGGGGTATGAGCTTATTCTTAACCGAATTCCAGTTCATATCACAAATGAGTTCGAAGTCCTTATCAAAGGGTAACAGGAGAGTGTTATGCCTCCTCCTAAAGTCAAACACAAGCTCCTTCCTTCTCTTCTAAAATATGCCTTTTTAGATGAGAAGGAGTCTTGTCTAGTTATAATTAATGCTTAACTTAATGATACTTTCATCGAGAAACAACTCTATGTATTAAGGAATTATCAAAGTGTTATTGGTTACACCATTGCGGACTTAAAGGGAGTGAGTCCCTCTTTATGTATGCATCAGATTCTTCTCGATGATGCCAATGCTTTATCAATTGAGCATCAAAGAAGTTTGAATCCGAACATGAAAGAAGTGTGGAAACTACTTAAGCCCAGCATCATTTTCCCTATTTTTGATACTAGGTGGATGAGCCTGGTCTAAATTGTGCCTAAAAAAGGGGGCATGGCTATTGTTAAAAATGAAAAGGGAGAATCGATCTCTATTGGGTCGGTTACTAGGTGGTGTATGTGTATAGACTATCGTAAACTTAACAAAGGCACTCGGAAAGATCATTTCCCCTTTCTGCTTATTGATCAAGTAGTTGCGCGTTTGGTTGGTCATTCCCATTATTATTTTCTTGATGGGTATTCTGGTTTTTTTCGAATCTCGATTAATTCCGAGGACCATGAGAAAACTACCTTTACATGCCCTTTTGGCACCTTTGTTTATCGAAGGATGCCTTTTGGGTTATGTAATGCCCCATCTACATTTCAACGATGTTTAATGGCCATTTTTTCTGATATGCTTGACTGCTCCATTGAGGTGTTTATGGATGACTTTTTAGTTGGAGGTTCATCTTTTAACTAATGTCTATATAATCTCGTTCTAGTGTTAGAACGATGTCAAAAGATGAACTTAGTCCTCAACTGGGAAAAATGCCATTTCATGGTTAAAGAAGGCAACGTGCTGGGTGATGTCATCTCAAAATGTTGTATTAAGGTGGATAGAGCAAAGATTGAGGTCGTAGAGCGCTTCCCCGTCCTATTAATGTCAGGGGGGTAAGAAGTTTTTTGGGGCATGCGGGTTTTTACTACCGCTTCATTAATTACTTCTCGAAAGTGGCTAAACCTCTCACTTAGCTCCTTCTTAAGGATGCCCCGTTTAAGTTTTCTAAAGAGTGCCTTATAGCATTTGATCAGCTTAGGGACACTTTGAATTCGACCCCAGTCATACAAACTCCCGAGTGGAATCTTCCATTCAAGCTTATGTGTGATGCTTCGGACTTTCCCGTTGGAACTATTCTCAGCCAATGGAAAGATGGGAGGCGGCATGCTGTTTAATATACAAGTAAAACATTAGATGAGGCGCAGCGGAATTATAGTACTATCGTCAAGGAACTTCTAGCCATTGTGCATGCAATGGAGAAGTTCCGATCTTACTTAGTTGGATCTAAGGTTATCGTTTTTACCAATCATTCGACTTTAAAATGCCTTCTTTCAAAGAAGGATGCAAACTCGAGACCTATACAATGAATCTTTCTCCTTCAAGAGTTTGATCTCTTAATCTGTGACAAAAGTGGGGCGGAGAATGTGGTGGCGGATCACTAAACCCGTTTGCCTTCAGTTGATGGGGATAAGATCCCCTCCGTGGATGACTCTTTCCTCGATGAGCAACTAATGGCGGCTATATCTTCCCCTGCCCCATGGTTTGGGGATTATGCTTCTAAATCAGCAGGGTAGAGACCACATTAGTACAACTGCCACTCTTAACAATCATGTCACACAGCTTGCCTTGTACTTTGCATCTAGTCACGAAAATTTTGTCCCTCTAGTTCTCTTCAACTGGTGTTGGCTTAGTTTGAAGAACCCTCCTGAGGACTAATACCTGACCTTGCATTTTAGCCTCTACTTCTTCCATATCATTGCTAATTTTTTCTTCCCGTGATTCAGAATTTTCGTCCTCCTCTTCTTCAAGAAGAAAATCTAAGTAAGCATCCTCAATCTAATGTGCTTCCCTAATAGTGATCACCCTGGAATTGGGGCAATTTCACTATAGGTGTCCATAACCTTGAGACTTGAAGCATTCCCTCTTGTCATCAGGGATTGCAAGTGGGTTAACTGGAGTGGCTGCCCTTTTTAAATTGTCGAAGATAGGTTTAGCACTAGGTGTTTGGGAATACACCACTTCCTTCTCCTTTTTAGACTCATAGGATTTAAAGAATGCTTTTGGCTTCTTTGAATTCCCATGTCTTTCGACTCTGAGTGCTACTTTACAGATTTCATCATAAGTCCAATAAGGTTGCAACTCCACTTTCTCCCTGATGGAGTCATCTAATCCAACAACAAATCGAGCAACCTTGTGATCTTCCTTCTCTTCTAGATTACACAATATCAACATCTTTTCAAAGCCATTGGACTGCCATTAATCTCAGGGACGTCCAATTTTAGGCTACGATCATCATCTTTCAGATTGTCTTGTTTTTTGTGTCTTTTTCGATCATCTTCATCACTAGAACTGGTGTCATATACACGCCTAGGTTTGCATGCACTTCTTCTTGAATTTTCATCACTAGAGGTTGAATTAGATTCCTCAATTTCGTGGCTCTTCTTGCTAATTTTAGATCTCCCTAACACGAAATTCATTACCTCCTCTAGCATGGTTTGTAATTCTCTGATCTCATTATCTCTCTTGATTTCCTTAGCTTGCACTAAGGACAATCCCCTTTGAAAATTTGCACTCCTTCAGCTCCACCTTCCATAGCAATGTTGGTAAAAGTGATTGATAGATTCACGAGCAATTGAGATTACACATTCTCTCAATGAAAGCACCAAATTTGATGTGAATCTTCGTATGAATTTAAAAACTCACAAGGTAATACTAAATTCTCGAATTTCTAAAGGCTATCCCACCAAAATTTTCGAATTTAGGTTGATCAATTTGTCTTTGATTAAAGCCTAAGCACACTAAAAGCCACTAATTAATCTCACAAGAGTATAAAGGAATTAACCACCAACTCTACCAAAATTTTGGATTTTTGTTTAGAGCAAACAAACAATTTTTTTTTTTAAAAAAAACTCAAAACTTCTTTTTACAAGCTAACATTGTCACTATTTATAGGAATAATCATCAACAAAAATCCTAACCAACAACAACTAAAACACACGCACAACACATAGGGAATTCGTCCCTCACACACAAACACACAAGATAAGAATGCCACATCATCACTGCATCTTGATCATATCTTGCTAACAAAATCTAACAAACTTATCTAAACAAGAAAATATCCTAACAAACTTTCTAACAACCTAAAAAACAAAATAATCAAAAAATTACAACCAGAATTACATAAAAAATCAAAGGACCCAAAACCCTAAAAGATCGCCAAAATTTTCCACCAAGATTGTTCGTCCATTTTTGCGCAAATTTCAAGATTTTGCCTTAAAACATCAAGAAACCTTTCAAGATCCAATCTTTTAATCAAGAAACCTTCAAGAAGGCATTTCCCATGTCTTTAAGACTGTAAATAATGATACAGACTCATCAAAAAATAAAAGACTCAATGCCTAAAATGACAAAAACCCTAGCAAATGTTGTGGGAAAAAAACCCCATAGGAAAAAACCATCTTGTTCTAAAAATTCCACCATTCTTTCCTTGATTTGCGTGCCACCCTAGGTGTATGTGATCATACACACGCAAATCCCAACCCTTGATGCACCCATATGGCTTGTATCCCCATATGCAATTAATTCACCTATGGTTGCATCCTTGCCATTGACATCCAAACCTTCGAAGTTGATTGCACCTTTGTTAATCTTGTCATTGTTGCACAAATTGCTTACATTGTTAATCTTGTCGTTGGTGCTTGCATCACTTCGAAACCAACTCAGTTTTATGAATTTGAAAACAAACATTAGTCCAAACAACATACCAAAAATCATAAATAATAAAGAGAAAGAGCATAATTAACCCAAACAAACAAACGAAGAACAACAACCAAGAGCACTCTTCACTCAATCCCAGCATAATTGGCTATGCCCACATTTACCTTTTGACTTCTACTCGCCATCGAATGGTCATCGTAAGGCCAAGAAAAAGACAAGGCCGTGCACACAAACACGTAATAAGCAAAGCTGAGTACATAAACACTAAAAAATATGCAACACACTAGCATGATCGAATAATTCTAAGCAAAAGCATAAATAACCACATAGTCTTACCTTGCCGTAACCGTGCACCTGTATCATAGTCTCAATATTCATTAAAGTTATTTTAAATAATTAATTTTAGATTTTGCATCGAACGTGTAACACCCTGGAATTTCCTAATTATTTTGTAGCTATTTTTGGAAAACATAATATAAAAAATAATAAATAAAACAATAAAAATACTTTCCACTTAACTAGGAAAAACCTACGTATTACAGTCACTGTGATAACAGCTAAGGTTATTATCAAAGTACTACAGCGAAAGTCTTCTTACTTTTAAAAACAATATAAAACTTACAAGAACTTTCAATGCAAATTCAAATAAAACTTTATTACAACTCGTAACCGAAACATCGGCCCTTCAAAACCAAATAAATTTTTGAAACTCCAAAGTCAGCAACCAAAAATAAATAACATGTCCCCACAAGTAATGAAAGCAACATTACAGGCGCTCAACATTCAATCCCATCATGATTAACTATGCCCACCTATACTTGTAGCTTTCTCTTTATTCTAGACTACTACTCGCCATCGAAATGGGTAGTCGTAGGGCCAAGTCAAAGACAAAGCCATGCATACAAAACACACACAATCAACAATAGTACATAACACTAAAGACTATACACAACAACATGAACAACTTAATAAAAGAATAAACATCACATATTTCTTACCATTGTCACAACCATGTCCCTATACACAGACTCATCAATATTATAAATTATTTATTATATTTAAACTTTGGATCTCGCATCGAATGGGTTTCTTTTCCTCAACATTCATCCGTATGGGCACCAACTTGGGAGCAACTCCTAGAAGGTATTACTTATGTCACAAAAATTGATGGAATTCCAACGCATTTATAAATATAAAAGAGTACAACGTCTTGTACCCCGATTAGAGGTTACAGTAACTAGTCCCATAACTCCCCCCCCCCCACTGTTCATACTCAAGGTATATACGAACCAAGAGTTTTGGTGCGAATCCTCTTTCACTTTACGTGATTAACCGGTTTAACATTGTCATGACTCACATAAAAACACATATAAGAACATTTGTGGCAACAAGTAACACCATATTAAATTATCTTGTTTATCATGTGATTCTAATATTAATTCTTGGTCCTTTATATGTTTTAAACTTTCCTTTCCTACACATTAACTGTGAGTGGCTAACTACTTGCTCATTAAACTTCTATAAAACATGTGAATCAATATTCAATAACTACCTTTCTTGTTGATCAAGTAATTGATTAACTTCACTGGTTTTCTTTCCTTATTAATACTAGTCAAACCTTTTCAAAATATTCAACATCCCAACTTCAAGGGATGTAATAACATTGTTATAGAAACGGAATGTCAAACTTAATAGACAGGCATACTTTTCATATAATCATGCCAACATAACTTCTCATATAAGTCATCTCAAGTCAACAAAACATTAATTTTCATTTCTATAAAATCTAGCATGAAATTCAAACTATTCTAGCATGAATCCTATTTACATGATTGTCTTTAGTACTTACATACCTTGTATTATAACGGTGATCCGTCACTACTTCTAGAAATCGCTTAACCTGAAGTCTCCTACAAAGGAAAAATCTAAACTAACTAAAAATTAAACCTTGCTGACTAAGCTCTACAACAACTCTAAACTGACTTTTTACGTTATAAACTTGTCCATATCTTTCCTAAAATGATCTATATTCAATTCCATACTTTATTTTATAATTTCCTTTTCAAAACACTTGATTTTTGATAATTTTCTAAACAATGGTAGCTTTGAAAAGTTGCTTAAAAACTCCTTCGGACCTTTATAAACATCATAATTTGACCCTAAAACAATATACTTATGTTCTAAGATCATCACCTCATGATTTCGTGCCTTAAAAACGATTATAAATCATTATTTTATGTGTTACTATTTTTGTTATGCATAAACACGTGATAATAAAAATTCACAACATAGTTTATTTATTCAAAACTCATTAAAGCCCTTTAGAAACTTTATATTTCTTGTATAAAAAACTGTAAGAACCTTATACTACCATCATACTTATATATTATGCATTAAAACTTATGGGTTTCATAATTAAAAACAAATTCATAATATTTTTACTTCTATTATTCATACTTTTAAAATTTGGAAAACAATAATAATTTACTTTAAAAGCTCTAAAAACAATTCTAAACTTCATAAAATCATCATAATTAAATTAATAATACTCTAACAGCCTATAACATAATAGTTTAGAGCATTAAAACCTTAAAACTAATTTATCATCAACTTTCAAAACCCTAATTTCGATGATTTCATGATCAACTTATAAACATGATTTTACATTCTAAAACATAGTTATAAATCATAAAACATGCTTAAAATATTATCATAAACATGTATTAAACAAGATTGAATTAAAAAGAAAGAGGAAAAATTTTTCTTTTTTATATTGGTTAGAAAACACCAAAAGAGAAGAGGAGGAGTGGCTGGCGAGGGTGGCTGCCAGCGATGGCAGGGGTGAGCACGGGGCACCGGCATGGCAGGTGGTCCGGTGGGTCAGTAGGCAACGACGAGAGTGTCCGGCCAGTGAGAGTGTTTGCTCGTGTACTTTTGTTTTTTCTTAAATCCTAAAACACAAATCCTAACATAAATTCTGAAAATTCTGGTTTAATGGGATATTTATAGGCCCAAATTAGGTTTAGGTGAAATTACAAAGGAAAAATTGATAAAAATAATCCCAACTTTGGTCGAATTATTAAAAAAAGACCCAACTTTGGATTATTCAAAATTAGACCCAACATTAAAATGTATTATTTACATTTGGACTTCATTACTTGTTACCTATTGTAGTGGTTAATTTTTTTTTTCTTTTTGACTTAAATGACTTTACTTTTCCTCTCTAATCAATTTAATTGTCTGTGTTCTCTCTTCTCTTCTTCTAATTTCTTCTACACGCAGCAAAAATTTCTCCCAAAATCGCCATATTCAACATCGAAGTGATGCTAGAAATCAGATTTTTCTTCTTGATAGTGAACTAATAAGGTTACTTAGTCATCCTCCCACGAATTATGATATATGTTTTGTTATGTTAATTACGAACTGTTGATATGTATACTATTTGATTGTTGGTTTTATCTTTTATCTTTATAATTTTTTTAGTTGATTGTTATTGCTTTGGATTCATAAATTTAAGGTTATGAGTTTGAATTTGTTTATAAACTGTAATTGGTTTGTTTTTGGGTTTGTTGTATTTTGTCAGTTTTTTTGTGCCCTCAGATTGTTGCTGAAATTATGTTTAGTTATTGTTGTTGCTGAGTTTATGTTCGTTTGTTAGTTGTTGTTCTTGAATTGTGGTTGTTGTTGTTGTTATTTTTGCATGTGAAATTCTGAGGCAAATAGTTGTGAACCCAAGGGAACAAGCAAAGGCCACCACACTTAGAGATGGAAAAGAATACGATGGTCCGGTTATGGTTGAAAATCACCAAAAAATGGTGAAGGGGGTGCCCCAGTTCTCGATGATCGATGCTAACTTTGGAGTCGAATTAAGCCCAACCAATCAAAGAATTAGCAACGAGGCACCCCCAATAATCTCTGAAAAGGATAAAGCTAAGTCTCCTTTGAAACCTCATGTTCCGTCACTCCCCTACCCCCAGACGGTGGTGGAACATCAGGTAAATGAGAAACGTGCAAAATTTCTAGAGGTCATGAAAGGACTTCGAATGAACATTTCCTTTTTGCATGCCATGTGACAAATGCCGGCATATGCAAAATTTGTCAAGGAGTTCATATCTAATAAGAGTTTCCTTGAGGAAAGTGCCACTATCTCCCTTCCTGTGGAAGTTAGGGCTATTCTTCAAAACAAATTATCGGAAAAACATGGTGATCCCGGAAGTTTTTCAATTCTGGTGAAAATTGGTGATTTGGATTCCAAGAATGTACTTTGTGATCTTAGTGCTAGTGTTAGCTTTATGCCTCTTTCTATGGCTAAAAAGCGTAAAATTGAGGATATGAAACCAACTACATTGTCTATATAACTAGCCGATCGCTCGGTTAGATAGCCTCTAGGCGTCTTACAAGGTGTCTCGGCCCAAGTTGGACGTATCTTTGTTCCATGTGACTTCGTCATAATGGAAATGGAGGATGATACTCGTGTTCCTCTAATCTTAGGCCGTCCATTCTTGAAAATGGCCGGAGTTGTTAACGATGTTAAAGATGGTCGATTAACTTTGAATGTAGTTGATGAGAAAATTACGTTCTCTTTCACTAAATCTGTGAAAATGCCTGTGATGGATGAGATCCATCGCATTGATACTCTTGGTGACTACATTGATTCCTTTGGGATAATGAAGGAAGTAGATGACTCTTTAGAGGCTCTTATAACGGATAGAGAGCTTCTAAAGAACGATGAGGCTAAGGGGTATGAGCTTATTCTTAACCGAACTCCAGTTCATATCACAAATAAGTTCCACGTCCTTCTTATCAAAGGAAAAGAGGAGAGTGTTATGCCTCCTCCTAAAGTCAAACTCAAGCCCCTTCCTTCTCTTCTAAAATATGCCTTTTTAGATGAGAAGGAGTCTTGTCCAGTTATAATTAATGCTAAACTTAATGATACTTCGATCGAAAAATGAATTTATGTATTGATAAAATATCGAAGTATTATTGGTTACACCATTGCGGACATAAAGGGAGTGAGTCCGTCTTTATGTATGCATCGGATTCTTCTCGATGATGCCAATGCTTTATCAATTGAGCATCAAAGAAGGTTGAATCCGAACATCAAAGAAGTAGTGCAAGCAGAAGTGCTGAATTTACTTAAGCCCAGCATCATTTTACCTATTTTTTATAGTAGGTGGATGAGCCTGGTCCAAGTCGTGCCTAAAAAAGGGGGCATGGCTATTGTTAAAAATAAAAGGGAGATTCGATCTCTACTGGATCGGTTACCAGGTGGTGTATGTGTATAGACTATCGCAAACTTAACAAAGCCACTTGGAAAGATCACTTCCCCTTTTCGTTTATTGATCAAGTACTTGCGCGTTTGGTTGGTCATTCCCATTATTATTTTCTTGATGGGTGTTCTGGTTTTTTCCAAATGCCGATTAATTCCGAGGACCAGGAGAAAACTACCTTTACATGCCCTTCTGGCACCTTTGCTTATCGAAGGATGCCTTTTGGGTTATGTAATGCCCCATCTACATTTCAACGATATTTAATGGCCATTTTTTCTGATATGCTTTAATCCTTCATTGAGGTGTTTATGGATGACTTTTCAGTTGGAGGTTCATCTTTTAATTAATGTCTATATAATCTCGTTCTAGTGTTAGAACGATGTCAAAAGATGAACTTAGTCCTCAATTGGGAAAAATGCCACTTCATGGTTGAAGAAGGCATCGTGGTTGGTGGTGTCATCACAAAATGTGGTATTGAGGTGGATAGAGCCAAGATTGAGGTCATAGAACGCTTACCCCCGTCTATGAATGTCAAGGGGGTAAGAAGTTTTTTGGGGCATGCGGGTTTTTACTGCTGCTTCATTAAAGACTTCTCGGAAGTGGATAAACCTCTCACTTAACTCCTTCTTAAGGATGCATTGTTTGAGTTTTCTAAAGAGTGCCTTATAGCATTTGATCAGCTTAAGGATGCTTTGACTTCGGCCCCATCATACAAATTCCCGATTGGAATCTTCCATTCGAGCTTATGTGTGATGCTTCGGACTTTGCCGTTGGAACTATTCTTAGCCAATGGAAAGATGGGAGGTTGCATGTAGTTTAATATACAATTAAAACATTAGATGAGGCACAGTGAAATTATAGTACTATAGAGAAGGAACTTCTAGCCATTGTGCATGCAATGGAGAAGTTCCGATCTTACTTAGTTGGATGTAAGGTTATTGTATTTACCGATCATTCAACTTTAAAATACCTTCTTTCAAAGAAGCATGCAAAGTCGAGACTTATACAATGGATCTTGCTCCTTCAAGAGTTTGATCTCGAAATCCGTGACAAAAGTAGGGCGTAGAATGTAGTGGGGGATCACTTAACCCGCTTGCCTTCAGTTGATGGGGATGAGATCCCCTTTGTGGATGACTATTTCCTTGATGAGCAAATACTAGCTGCTATATCTTCCCCTACCCCATGATTTGTGGATTCTGCAATTTACCTTAGTGCTGAGGTCATTCCGCCGAATTGGACCTACCAACAAAGGCGGAAGTTCTTAAATGATGTTTGAGGAATTACTATTGGGATGATCCTTTATTGTTCAAAAAAGGACTTGATGGCCTCTTTCGATGTTGCGTTCCCGATTCTGAAATTAAGGATGTGGCTTCTTTGGCCAAACATGTTAAAAGATGTTTGGTCTTTTGTGAAGTCATGTGACTGGTGTCAACACAGCGGGAACCTTTCAAGAAGGCATGAAATCCCCCTTAACAACATTTTAGAACTAGAAATCTTTGATATTTGGGGGATGGACTTCATGGGGCCTTTTCCAACCTCCTTTGGAAACCAATATATATTGGATGCTGTTGATTATGTGCCAAAATTGGTAGAAACCATGGCTTCTCCCACTAATGACTCAAAGGTGGTTATAAAACTCTGCAAGGAGATCATTTTTCCGAGATTCAGAGTACCTCAGGTTGTTATTAGCGATGGGGGTCGCATTTTGCCAAGCAAAATCTCTAAACACTCCTTGCTATGTATGGGGTGAAGCACAAGGTCTCCTTAGCTTATGATCCCCAAACAAAGGGGCAAGCTGAGATCTCTAATCAAAAGATCAAGGTCATCTGTGAAAAAAAAGTTGATAGGTCTAGAAAGGATTGGTCTACGAAGCTATTCGATGCCTTAAGGGCCTATCGGACCGCTTTTCAAACTCCAATTGTTACAAATCCCTAAAGACATGTCTAAAAGAAGTTGTTCCATCTTCATGTGGAGTTGGAACACTGAACATTGGGCCATAAAATCTTTAAATTTTGGTATTTTCGAATCCTTTATAACAAAAATTGTCTTTTGTTTTTCTTTTTGATTCAATCTTGCAAATTCATATTTATATTTATGATTAATCATGTTTCTACAGTTTTAATTATTTTTATAAAGTCGTGAATTAGTTAAAAGCATAAATTTATTTGTTGATCATGAAATTTTAAATTAGGGTCTATGAAATTATGAAATTTATGATGTTATGGGTGTTTAATGATTTAAACTTCAATATTATGATCATGAATTGTTGTTGGGTGAATTTATGCTGATTGTATGAAGTTTAGAATGATTTTTAAAGGTTTTAAACATAAAAAAATTTTGTAATATTGAAAATCAATGGAATAAATATTATGAACATGTTTTATTTTATGAAAAATTATTCTAAAGCATAGATTTGATTCATGATGTTGTTAGTGGATTGTAAAAGAGTTTTATGATGAATCCATGATGTTTTTAATGGGTTTAGATAATTAAATAAAGCTATAAATTTTTAGTAACACATGTTTATGCCCAATAAAAATAGTAATATGTGACATAGTAAGATATAATTGTTTTTAATGCATCTAAGTATTATATATTGATCTTAGGACATGACTATATTGTTTTATGATCAAAATTTGACATTTAGAAAGGTTTAAGAGTGTTTTTCAGAAAGTTTACAAAGATGTTAGTTTTGGAAAATTACCAAAAATCAAGTATTTTGCCATTAAAAAAATTAAAATAAACTACGTAATTGAGAAGAGACCATAAAGGGAATGTATTGGACAAGTTTCCAACGTATAAAGTTAGTTTAGAGCTGCTGTAGAACTTAGTCAACAAGGTTTTAATTGAGTTTCAGTTTTCTCTATGTAGGAAACTTGGATTTAATTGATTTTTAAAAGTTGTTGTAGAGCACCAGTACAACACAAGGTACGTAAGTACTCAAGACAAACATAGAAATTAGAATTCGTGCTTGGTTGATCTTATATGATATGTTGTTGTTACTTGACTTGCTTGTGTTTTGCCAAGTTTATGAAAGTATGCGAAGCATGATTTTATATTGTTTTGACATTCAACATTTATAGTAATATAAATTCTAAAGCTTGCATTAGAATGATATAATTAGCTTAAAAGTTGGCCAATAGCTTATTGAAGTGGAAAGGAAGTTATTTAAGTTGATTAGTTGCTTGATCAACAAGAAAATTAGTTTGTGAATTTTTAGTCACATGATTAATAGAAGTTAACGAGCAAATATTGTTATACATGTTGCCAATCACAGTTTAATGTGTGGTTAAGGAGAAAGTAAATAGTTATCCACTCATAGTTAATGTGTGGTAAAGGAAGTTTAGTTTGATTAAAGGACAAACATAAGATTATTTTTAGAATCACTTTAAATACAAGATAATTAATATGGTTTGTGTGATTATATGCATGTTTTTATGTGGTATTATGTGTGAGTCATAACATTGTTAAACCGGTTAATCACGAAAAGTGAAAGAGGATTCTCACCAAAACTCTTGGAACGTATATACATTGAGTATGAAAAATGGGGGGAGTCGTATGGAACAGTGATCTATGACTTCTAGCCGGAGTACAAGACGTTCTAGTCTTTAATATTCTTAATGCGCTAGAATTCCATCACTTTATGTGACATAGGTAATACCTTCTTGGAGTTGCTCCCAAGTTGGTGCCCAATAGGGTGATTTTAAAGGAAAGGAATCCCATTCGATGCGAAATCAAAGGTATAAACATAATAATTAATTTGATAAATTGAGTCTATGCACAGGTGAAGAGTTATCAACGGTAAGATGTTTGCATGCTTTTATTTTATTTTCTTTTGTTCATGTTGCATAGTCTTTAGTAGTTATGTACTCATCTTTGCAGACTGTTTGATTTGTGTGCATGGCTTTATCTTAAACTTTTCCCTACGATGACCCACTTGTTGGCGAGTAGTTGTCTAGAATAAGAAATGTTACATGTATAAGTGGGCATAAGTCATTCATGCTGGGCTGGAGTGAGATTGCTTACATTGTAGTCTTCGTAGTTTCTTAATTTAATTGCTTATGGATCTATTCAACTATTGTTGGATGTTGTTTTATTTTTGAAATTTAAGTTTTTGGTTTTGAAGGGCCATTAATATGGTTCCGAAGTGCAATAAGGTTTTAAGTTGATTTTTCTTTTGGTTGTTGGTTTGATTTTAGTTTGAGATTATTTTTGAGGTTTAAGCTTTTAAATCGGTTTGGTTTTAAAGACTTTTGTTGTACTACTTTGATAAATGCCTTAGTCGTTATCACGGTGCCAGTAATGGTTTGTTTTTTTCTAGTTATTTAGGAGTTTTAATAATCATATTTCTTTAATATTTATAATATGTTTTTCGGAAATTCTAGAGTGGGAAGTTAGGAAATTCCAGGGTGTTACAAAGTGGTTGCCAGAGCTTAGTTTTTTAAGATAAAATAAAATTTTATTTTTTTGGGGTACCCTAAGTTTTATTTTGGGAAAGAGTAATTTATTATTTTAGGAAGTTAATGATAAGAATTTTTTTTTTAAAAATCTTAATTTCGGAAAATAGAATGTTTTACAAGATAAATGTTTTAAAATTATTTACTTGTGCATGTATGCAAGGAATTCAGGTATGTATTATGTGTTACTGCTTTAATATCATGTGGTGAGATTGGGTAGGAATTTGGGCATGTAGGATAGACTTTATTTCTATTTGTCATGCATTTAAGTACATTTTTTGAGATGTTGCTTTATGTGAGTAGTTATGTGTAAAAGAAATTGTATGTTAGCCATCAGACCTTTTTGTTTAGAAGTGTTAGCTTGGTTTTGTTGTGGGAAAGATGGCACATTAGTTTTATGTGTCGTGCAGGATGATTAATAACATGCCTAGTAAAGATAATCAGATGGGGACATTGGAAAAGAAGGACTATGAGAGTCTAGGCCACCCCAATACGTTTGGAAGATTCAATTTTATTGTTGGTACATGAGTACGGTGTTGAAGCTACCGCAACGGGACCAATCTAATCATGTGTCTGCCCTAACTGTTAGTTGTTTGCCAAATCGTCCACCGTACTTGGAGATTAAGGCAAAGTTCAGTGACTTTCATTTTGCTGGAGGACTTCCAAATTACACCAAGTATAAAGATGCAGTTGGTCAATAGGGTTGCAATTGGAGGTATTTGGAAGGTTATATTGCAAGGAAGGAGGAGGAGTTCAGGAGTCGAATGCAAGTGAGGAGACCCCACCCACACTAAGCCCAAATGATCCAGAAGACGATGAGATGGTTGTGAAGGAAACTACTTCGAGTTCTCAAAGTGATGAATCGAGGGATAGCTCGTGCTACGAGATCGAGAATCCAAATCCAATAATCCCGATATATGTAGATCAGGTATCTGATTCTGAGGATAAAGAGGAGCTTAATCCTGAGGAAGATATGGCTGAAGATACAGAGGAGCATATGGAAGATGATGTGAAGGAGGATCCCGAGTTTATGCCTAAGAAATAAGTGATGTTGAAGGACAAAAAGGATAATGTCAATGTTTAGAAGTTTTGTTATAGATATGAGTTAGTTAATATTGTTTAGTATTGTTAATGCTTAGATTGTTGGACATATTAGATTGTTGTTTTTTTTAAAGTGAATAAGTGGCAGCGAGCCATAAGAAAATATTAGGACGAATTAACCAATAAGAATTCTTACGAGAATAAAATAATATATGAGTCAGTTTTTCTAGGAAATGAAGCCTCAAGTAAAGTAGAACCAAGGGAATTATTTTTATTTATTATATGCTTTATTATTGTTTTAATGGTTGTGTAAACAATCAAAACTAAGTGAATCATTCGCTCTAAAAGAATGAAAACTTCTTTTGTGAGATGAATTGAGAAAACGTTTTATGTTATAAGTTTATGTTGTTCTAACTTAGAGGTAGACATAGTTTAATATAAAGGTCTTTACCCTCTACAGGAGAAATAGGATGGCTGAACGTAACAACAATCAGCTGAATGATGTAGTGAGGCAATTAGCTACTGGAGCTGAACAGTTAGCTGTTAGAGGAAATGGAAATGGTAATGACCCTGCTGGGGAACTTTTCAAGAAGATTGCTCAAAGTAAGCCACCCACTTATCAAGGAGAACCCAATCCAAATGTGTTAGAGGGATGGTTGAGAGAATTTAACAAGCTGTTTGGAGCAGTTGAGTGTCCAAAAGAGTATAAGGTGAACCATGCAGTTTACTACTTGAGAGGAGAAGCTGATCTGTGGTGGTCACAAAATGAGGTTGTGATTAGAGCTTTGGCAGGCTTCAATTGGGTTGTATTTCAAGAGTAGTTCCGCAATAAGTTTTATCATGTGTTCCTTCAGAAACAGAACCCTGATGAGTTTTTGGAGCTTAAGATGGGGAGTATGTCAGTTACCAAGAACTACTCTAAGTTCATAGAGTTGTCTAGGTTTGCTAAGGAGGCTGTAGCAACCGAAAAATTAAAGCCTGGTCGTTTTGAGAGAGGTTTACCCTTATACATCCAATTATATTTATCCGGGCAAGTCTTTGAGTCTTTGGATGAGCTATATGGTAGGGTTGCACATCTGTATGCCCTAGACCATAACAAGAAGGAGATGCTTAAAGAAGGTGAGACAAGGGAGAAAAGAAAGGATGGTGAGGGAAACTTCAACAAACAAGGGAGTTATGGTGGATTTAAGAAACCTTGTTTCCACAATAACTTCCAGGGTAACAATGAAAAATTTGGGAAGCATGCTAATAGAAATGGGAATAGGGCTCAGATGGCTAATTAAGGAGGTCGTGTGTACTTCTGCAAGAAGTGTCCTAACAATCACCCAGGAAAAGACTGTGCTGGGAACCCAGTGACGAGTCGTTTGTGTAACAAGCTTCGACACCGTGAGTATCAGTGCTTCTCCAAGAACAAGGGAAAGGAAGGATAAGGTTCTCAAACGGGTACTCAACTGGGGGTCACCAGAAAGGTTTCCAATGAAACATAGGAGGAAATGCAATGCCTCAATCCGGGAATGGAAATGGAAGTGCAAATGGAGGAGGTCAGACCAAGACCTCGAATACTGGAAAGCTGAATGTGATGGCCCGAAGTAAAGTTGGAGCTATTAAGGATGTGATTACTAGTACATTCTCTATTCATTCTCTTCCTGTTAAAGTTTTGTTTGATTCTAGTGCAACATGTTCTTTTGTATCCACTAAGATTTTGGAAAAGTTAATGCCTGTGTTGGGAAAAGTAGATACAATAGATATGTCAATAGTGGTGCCATCAGGATAAGAAGTACAGTGCTCAAGGAGATTTTTGGATGTTCCCATAGAAATTGAGGGAGTGGAGTTCAAGGCTAACCTAATTGAGTTTGATTTGGGTGACTTGGAAATAATTCTGGGGATGGATTTGTTGAGTGAGCATATGGCTGAGATCTCGTTAGTTAATAATGGTAAGAAAGTGAGCTATTGGAGGGCAGGAAGGCCAAATCACAATAAAATAGTGTCGGTAATGAGGTTTGCTAGGTTTGTGAAGAGAGGTTTTCCAATTTACCTTTGTAGTGTAAGGGATGTAGATAATTTTGAGACTGTTAAGCCCGAGGACATTGAGATAGTGAGGGATTTTCTGGACGTGTTTTCGGAAGAGATTCCAGGGATGCCTCCGAAGCGAGAAATCAAATTTACCAAAGACTTGGTTCTGGGAACAGCACCTATCTCTAAAGCACCATATAGGATGGCACCTAGGGAAATGAGTGAGTTGAAAGAGCAGTTACAGGAGTTGTTGGAGAAGGGTTACATTAGGGAGTTGAATAAGGTCATCAATCCTCGGCAAAGGATGGCACCTAGTGCTTCACCTTCGGGAGCACCAGTGCTGTTTGTAAAGAAGAAAGATGGGAGTTTAAGGTTGTGTATTGACTATAGGGAGTTGAATAAGGTGATGATCAAGAAACAAGTATCCTTTGCCGAGGATTGATGACTTGTTTGATCAATGGAAAGGAGCTACTGTGTTTTCAAAGATTGATTTGAGGTCAAGATACCATTAGTTGAGAATTACAAATGAAGACATACCATTACTTGAGGTCAGCATACGAGGTACGGGCATTATGAGTTCACTGTTACGCCTTTTGGGTTAACTAATGCCTCGGCAAATTTTCATGGACTTAATGAATAGGATCTTTCAACGGTTCTTCGATAAGTTTGTGGTTGTTTTTATTGATGACATTTTAGTGTACTCCAAGAGCAAAGAGGAACATGTAGAACATTTGAGGACAATTTTGATGACACTGTGAGAGAATAAATTGTATGCTAAGTTCTCAAAATGTGAGTTCTTGTTGGAGAAAGTAGCATTCTTGGGACATTTCGTGTCAAAGGAGGGAGTTGAAGTTCCAGCTAAGATCGAAGCAATAAAGGAGTGGCCTTCACCTAAGAATGTGACGGATGTACGGAGTTTCTTAGGGTTAGTAGGTTATTATAGTAGGTTTGTGAAGAACTTTTCGAGAATCGCTAAGCCAATGACATTCTTAATGAAGAAGGACTGTAAGTTTGTGTGGAGTGATAATTGTGAAGAGGCATTTCAGACCTTAAAGGAGCGTTTGACTACGACTCTGGTGCTGACTCTGCCAGATGGAAGTGATTCTTATGATGTGTACAGTGATGCTTCGAAAAATGGTTTGGGATGTGTTTTAATGCAAAATAGAAAGGTGATTGCGTATGCTTCAAGACAATTGAAGCCATACGATAAAAATTATCCTACTCACGATCTCAAGCTAGCAGCGATCGTGTTTGCTTTAAAGATATGGAGGCATTACTTGTATGGAGTAAAGTGTAGGATCTACACGGACCACAAGAGTTTAAAGTATTTTTTCACTCAAAATGATTTAAACATGAGACAAAGGAGATGGATTGAGTTGATCAAGGATTACGATTTAGATATCCAATACTATGAAGGGAAGGCCAATGTAGTAGAAGATGCTTTAAACCTTGAAATGAAACATGGAGTGAAAACTTTAGTGGTCACTAACGAGTGGTGTACAGACATGGAGAGAATTAACATGGAGATAGTGAATGAGGGAGAGTTGGAAGGAATACTTTGTAATCTTAGTATAACCAACAGTATTTGAGGAAATTAAGAAGAACTAGGAAGGAGATGTGAAACTGGACAGAATAAAGGATAAATTGAAAGCAAGAAAGGCTATGGACTTTAAGGCTCATGAGGATGGAAGCTTAAGGTATAAAGGAAGGTGGTGTGTACCACAGAAATATGAGGATCTGAAACGGAGAATCGTGGAGGAAGGTCATAATACCCCGTGTATAGTACATCCTTGAGGCGATAAGCTGTATAAGAATTTGAAGAAGGTGTATTGGTGCCCTAGGATGAAAAGGGAAGTGGCTAAGTTTCTGAGCAAGTGACTTACGTGTCAAAAAGTGAAATTTGAGCATAAAAGACCACAAGGAGAGGTCCAACCACTTGAAATACCAGGATGGAAGTAGGATTGCATTTCAATGGATTTTGTAACCTGCTTGCCAAAGTCGAGGAATCAGAATGATACCATATGGGTTGTGGTGGATAGGCTTACTAAGTCATCGGTGTTTAAACCAATGAAGGAGACTTGGAGGATGGGACAACTTGCAAAGCCTTACATAAAGCATGTTGTGAGGCTACATGGAGTTCCAAAGGATATCGTGCCAGATAGGGATTCTAGGTTTTTTTCGAAATTCTGGAAAAGTGCCCAGGAGAACTTTGGTACAACAATGAAAATGAGTACAGCTTTTCATTTAGCAACCGATGGACAAACGGAGAGAGCCGTACAAACTTTGGAGGACAAGCTAAGAGCTTGTATAATGGATTTTCAAGGGAATTGGGAAGATTGCTTAGATCTTATTGAGTTTTAATACAACTATAGCTACCATGCAAGTATTGGCATAGCACCTTTTGAAGCCTTTTATGGGAGGAAGTGCGAAGTCCCTTATGTTGGAGTAACAAAAGTGAGACGATGATTCTAGGACCTCAATTGATTGAAGAGACCACTGATAAGGTAAGGGTGATACAAGCATAGATTTAGGCAGCACAAGATAGACAAAAGTCTTATGCGGACCAAAAACGTCAGGAAGTTGTGTTTGAAGTTGGTGATAAGGTGATACTTAAAGTATCATCGATAAAAGGGGTAATGGGGTTCGAAAAGAAGGGGAATTTGAGCCCGTAATATATAGGACCCTATGAAACCTTGCAAAGGATTAGAAAGGTTGCCTATAAGCTAGCATTACCAATGGACTTGACCAAGAATCGCAATGTCTTTCATGTGTCTCAACTAAGAAAATATGTTCCAAATGAGTCACATGTGTTAAAACATCAAACAATAATGTTAGACTAGAGTTTAACCTATGAAGAGAGGCCAATTAAGATCCTTGATAGTAAGGTCAGGGATACTTGTAGGAAAAGAGTCAAAATAGTGAAGGTGTTGTGGTCTGACCAAGAAACCGAAGAAGCTACTTGGGAATCTGAGATAGGATAAGAGAAAAGTACCCAGAGTTATTTCAGGTTAGTATGTAGAGTTACGGGGCCGTAACTCAATTCTTAAGGGGGGTAGAGTGCGATCTAATTTCGCGCATTATTTCCCTCAATTTTGCAAGTTTTTTCGTCTTTTTAGTAAAACTTTATGAAAGTCTTATGTCTGTTCACTAAAAAGTTGTCGAGCAAAAGTTGAGTGAAATGTCTAAAGTCTACAACAACATAGTGTCGTAACGAAAAGTCTTAAAGTAAACGTAGCCTCTATTCAAATTCCATACAATAAGTTACATAATGTTTCGGGACGAAACTTCTTTTCAGGGGGTAGACTGTAATACCCCATAGTTTCACGTATTTTAAGGAGTTATTTTCGTGTTTTATACGTATGTTTTTATATTATTATTGAGAAATTAATATCAATAAAAATATTAAAGAAAGGAAATTTAAATAAATTTTAGTCAAGTAATTATTTTATGTTTATAAATAATATTTTATGTTTTATTAAATATATTGAAAAGTTCTTAAATTGTTTTAAAATAAGGGCATAAAAGTAATTTCAAACATTATGGGTATTATGTGATCGCACCAAATCCTACTTTGGGCCTATAAATATCCTTTAAAACCCCAAAATTTCATATTTAAATTGCAACTTAGTGATTTAGGATTCCAAAAATTGTGAGAGAAAAAGAGAGAAAAAAAGGATATTCAAACAAAAAAAAAAAAAAAAAAA
>PYUH01000412.1:1414230-1455292 GCA_016808085.1 Suaeda aralocaspica | reverse complement strand
TATTTCCATCCCCTAATAAACCCCCCCCCCCCCCAAGAAAGTATTAATAAGAAGGTGGGAATAGCCCACTATCAATCTCATTCTCGCACCCCATTTTTTTTGGGTTTGTCTAAGGTATACCCATGAGTTTTTGCATTTTCAAAGTTGTACCCAATGTTTTTTGAAATTCTCAGTTGTACCCTTAAACTCACCTAATTTTCTAAATTGTGCCCTTTTAAATTAAATTACCATTAAAACTTTTTGTTGTTTTTATTTTAATTAATTCTTTTATTGTAATGAAATATTCAAAATATTTAGATTTATCTCGTATATATGAAACTTCAAAAGAGTATGATTGAAGGAAACTAACCAAATTTGTAACATGAAATTTCCAAAAAGGGGGCACAACTTGATGATATTAGTTAGCTCAAGGGTACTACTAAGAATTTTGAAAAACATAGGTACAACTTAGAAAATGCAAAAACTCGTGGGTACACCTTAGGAAAACCCTCTTTTAAATCTCACATACCAAACATGGGAATGAGAATCATTGGATTATTTGTCTTATTCCCACCTACCAAATAACCCCTTAGGAATGTTTTTGAAAAGTGAATTTTGTATAAATGTACTAGATCGCAATTTGATATAATTGATTCATACTAAATTTTTCAAAATGAATTTATTCAAAATATAATTAGTCAAAAGATTTCATAATCATAATTAAAGATATTAGACTTTTAGATTACATTAAATTAAATCGCAATATATATAAAAAGAGTAGCTTAAGGTAATTTTATGTGATGTCTTAATAATGTTACTAACCAAAAAGTGTTAACAACTAAGTGTTACCTTTTAAAAGTGTTACATTGGAAGTGTTAAATACCATTAAGTGTTCTGTTAAAGTGTTACTATAGAAGTGTTACATATCATAAAGTGTTACATATCATAAAGTGTTACATTAAAATGTTACCTAGTAAAAAAGTGTTATCTTAAAATGTTACATATTATAAAATGTTACATTAAAGTGTTACCGTTGAAAAAGTGTTCCCACTTCAGTGTTACCTAATGTCATTTACTTTGTAGTGATCGCCTCCGGCACCTACTACTTCTAAAATAATTACCTTAATTTGTGTTAGATCAAAATTTTGTGGACTAACGTATTCTACTACCAAGCCTTTTGCTAATCAGTCTAGAGGTAATCACACATAAGCTCAGCATGGATCTAGATATGAAGTCTATAAAGAAAAAGAGAAGGAAATCTACACCAAAAAGAAACCAGGTTATTAATGAGGAAGTTTACAAGCTGCTAGAAGATGGGAAGATACGGGAGGTCAAGTACCCTGGTTGGCTAGCTAACATCAGTGGTAGTAAGCAAGAAGAATGGCATATGGAGACTATGCATAGTCTTACAAATCTCAATAAAGCATTCCCAAAAGATATTTTCCCCCACCTCAAATCAACCTTATGGTAGACGATATAGCTAGCCACGAGATGCTAACCTTCTTGGATGTGTACTCTAGTTACAATCAAATACTTATACATCCTGAAGACCAAGATAAAACTGCGTTTATGACAAATATATTGCTAGAGCTACCTACCAATAATTAGTAAACAATCTGTTCGAAAAGCAGCTAGGATACACAATGGAGGTATACACATATGCCATGTTGGTAAATGAAAAGACTACGAAGGATAACATCCATCACCTGCATCAAACTTTTGAGGTATTATGCAAATATGGTATGAAATTAACCCCTTCGAATGTTCATTTAGAGAATCTGTTGACAGATTATTAGGTTACATCATAACCGAGAGGGGCATTGAAGCATAGCCTTATCAGGTTGAAGAGATAATAAATATCCAATCACGTAGAAACCTCAAAGAGGTTCAAAAGCTGACCAGAAGAGTAGCAACATTGAATTGTTTTCTTTATAGGTAATTTCATAAGTGCCTCCTATTTTATAATGTATTAAGGAAACACAAAGGTTTAAAGTGGACGAATGACCATAAGGTGGCTCTCAAGTCATTGAAACACTATCTAATGCCACCACCTTTTCAATGTAAAGAAAATTTAGGTGAACACCCACAACTATATCTAGCTGTAAGCTGCAAAGTTGTAAGCACAATATTAACTAGAGAAGCTCATAGCCAACTGCTTCCTATATATTTCATTAGCAAATCCCTCTTAGATGCTAAAACTAAGTACACTTCCTTAGAAAGACTTGTTTTAGCATTCGTTACAGCATCTAAGAAGTTAAGGCATTACTTTGAATCCCCACCCATAAATCTTATGACTAACTTCCCCATTAAAGCTGCATTGAAAAGATTAGAGTTATCAGGGAGAATGGCTATGTGGGAATTAGCCCTCAATAGCAACGATATCAAGCACCAACCTAGAACAACTATAAAGTCTCAAGCCCTAGCTAAGTTTGTGGCTGACTTTCGCCCAGACCTAAACGAGCTGGCTAAACAAGAAGCTGAAGAGGTTAATTAAGTCAAAATCCCATAATTTAGGTTGTTTGATTAGTCTTTGATTAAAGCCTAAGCACCCTCAAATCCACTAATCAATCCACAAAAGAATCTAAAGGAAACTTCCACCAAGTCAAACAATAATTTTGGAATTTTTGTTTTGGAGACAAAGAAAACCTTCATCCACTTCTAATCTGATTTGTTACAATTGAAATAGAGACTGTTATAGCATAGCCACCAACTAAAACCCTAGCATACATCTAAAAACTCTAACAAACTCAAAATTCCATAACAAACAACAAATTACACGCTAATATCCATCCTTATCCACAAACGGATAAGAACAAACAACTTTATGACGTGTAGTTCCAAATTTCCTAACAAAATCCTAACTAATTTAAGAATCTATTCTAACAACCTAACTAAAAACTAATAAACAAGATAAACATTAGATTACAATCAAAAAACACAGACAAATAATAAACCATTTTATGAAACTCGTCAAAGTCTTGACACAAAGCATCGCTCATTTTTTCGCCATTTCAAGAAACCTCTTCAATCTTCAAGAAACCGTTCAAGATCCAATATTTTAATCAATAAACCTTTTCCCATGTCTTTTAGGTATAAAATGGTGAACAAGACTCAACAAGAGCCAAAAACATTACTGCCTGAAATAAGAAAAACCCTAATAAGTAGGAAAAACACCAACTTATTCCCCAAATTCCACCAATCCTTCCCTTGATTTGCATGCTTGTAGACACCTAATTTAGTCCCCAGTCCCGTGGTAAGACTCCATGATGAACAATAAAACCCACTTCTCTAGATTATTAGACAATTGATGTTATTGGACTTAATTTTACTATTTTTCTTAAATCACAAAATATTTTTAAAAAAACCCCATTTATGTTATTGGATTTTTATAAAAGCCCGATATTTTATTTTTTTTTTAAAAAAAAGAAAATTTTAGCGTAACGCGACTCAGCAAGTCACGCTAACGCAGAAGTTTGACAAGCGAGCCAGCGCTAGCTGCGCAGCGTGACAGCTTGTGTCACGCTCGCTGGTCAGCGTCACTAAACTTATAATGCTACCTGGGCAGCTTGATAAAACCTGTCGCGCTACACATTTTCCTTATAAATACCCTTTTTCCTCCATTAAAAGGATGCTCTGTTCTTGACGCTACAGTGGCGACTCCACTGAGGACTAAAAGAGGGTGAGACTTGAAAATTTTCTCTCAAATTATACACTTGTTATATTTAGAACATTTGCAACTTTTAGTCATATTGCATATATGTAACATACACTTGGCCTCCATGTGTTTGAAACATGCCTTAGGATTACCGTGATACTTCTACATTTCAGGAAGGAACTATTGACTTGGTGGGGCCCATGGTCTCTAAGCAACCGAGCAAGATAGAACCTTATCCCAACTACATCAATTTCTAAGCCGTCCATGGTACTTAGATGGGAGGAACTTCATATCTAACGGTTATTATACCGCAAAGTGTTGGAGCACACTCCTTAGTTGTAGGACCTTTTTTACCGACCATGACTGACCGTAGTTTGACAGCATTATTTTGTAATTATTGCTTCCTTTGTTTTGTATAGTTGCTTGTTTTGCTTTTTTATATATTATGCATATATAGATTTTCAAACCTTTTCAATCACAATATTTTATTAGCTAACTAAATTATATGATTACATAAAATATTTTCCATAATTTTACATTATATTCTTTGATATCATTTGATTACTTGGAGGAATTTTTTATATACCAATATATTTGATTTAGTTAATAAAATATTGCAAAAGATATTATTAATCAAACCCTTGATCTTCTTAGGATTTGGTTAATAGTATCTTTGATTAAATAGAAACTAACTTATACACTTAATATTTATTAGAAAATTCAAATAATATTAATGATCTCAAAAATACTTTACCTTTTTCGTGATTTTTAATATAATTCGAATCTTTTACAAGTTTACTAATTAAGTCCTTTCTTTTAGAATCTTAGTTTAATTCCAAATTTCTTATAAATCTAATTTCTCACTCTCCCTTGTATTATTTTCAAAAAATTGAACACTTAGAATTAAAAATTACAAAAAACAAAAAAAACTCAAAAAAAAAAAAATCATCAAGGTTAATCATGATATTTATATTTTTTATTGTATAAATTTTTATTTTTTCTATTAGCTTCCCATCAATTAAACTTGATTGTTATAACTCTAAGTGTTGAGTCTTGTTTCTTTTTTTGTTCTATTTTTCTTCTATCTTTTTTTGTCTTCTCTCATCGTCTCTTTGTAAGGACCCAATAATGATAATATGAAGTTTACTAATTGCTTGACAATGCACGATTTTGATCATTGTTTTTAATGACTCGCATACAAATAACATCATCACCAATCTTTCAAAAGTTCAGTCTAATAATAGGCCCATTTAGGCCTAAATAACATATATATGGCCAACATGGACATGAATCCAAACCCATTAAATACAAATTCATTGATAACTTAGCAAAAATCAACATAAACTTGCAGCGTTACTAAGTCTATAACGCTACACAAACAGCGCAACTCTTTTAATTGCGCTACATTGTTAGCGTCACAAGTTTAATAACGCTACCGTGCTAGCGCTACTTCTTTTGTCACGCTACAAAGCTAGTGCTAGAAATTTTTTTTTGCACTAAAAAGTCATGTATTTGAATAATATTGATGAATATGTAGAATTTATTTGAAATTACTTATACACAATTAAATCACAAATAACCCCAACTAAAAAGGTTTTAAGTTATTTTAAAGCCCATTATGGTTCAATAAAAAAAACTCACTTTGGTTTTTTTCAACATTTTATCTATTAGACATAGTAAATGGACACATTCTTTTAAGTGCAATCATTATAATATGAAATTGGAATGGTTGCTACATATTAGTGGCATACAAAATGATGAAAAAATGCTAAATGTAAACAAAAGATAATTTGTTTGCTTTAGAAAGTAATAATATGTGCTGTACTGGCTACTAGTTTTTTCTAAACACTCCATCCCACCTTTGCATCAAACACATCATTCTAAGTGTTTAAATTATGAGCCCAAGGTTCAACCTACTCCTAAATGTTTGATTTAGAATATATTGATCAAAAGACCCAAGGTCTATAGTTTGGACTGAAATATAATGAAGTTTCAATCAATTATGGTTATTATTTAAATTTCTTCAAATGCAAGCTCAAGAAAATCCGAAGAACATTATTCAAGACGATGTAGACGCATACATACAAGAAACATGATTTGGACCAAAACAAGAACTCCATTCACTTCCCTAGTTTAATTTCTCACTTCTCTTTTCTTTTTCTTTCATGGTAGAGTTTGAGATCCATTTCATCTTCAAATTGTACATTCTCTCTCTACTCATCATGCCTTGCTTAAACAATTACAAGTGAATGAGCTCATCAAGTTGAGTTAATCAACATGGCAATGAAGAACAAGTTAAAGCATAATTGGCATAATATAAACTACGTTGTTCATATCACATGCATCCTCTACTTGATGCATCCACACCTTGAACAACTTACTCTATATTTTACATCCTTTAAATTAAATGGGTCAATTACTTAATTCAGTTATTAAAGCAAACTGGTTCAAATAAATTCTCTTTTGGGCAACAAACTTTACTTTAGTAACCATAGGCCCAGTCATCACGAGCCTAAAAGTTCAATTAAGGCTCTATTTAAGTCTCAACAATTGGGGGCTCACTCCAAGTCCACTTAGTGTTTATTTGTTAAAGGTAATGGTGCTTATAAGGCTAACAAATAGAAGCTAAGAGAAGTAACTCAAAATGTAGACCTTAGTGAATGTCGTTCTGCTGAGCTTGAACTTATTTGTACAGAACTGAAAGAAAATATATCAAAGCTTGAAATAAGTTTGGATCAGAAAATTATAGAACTTGAGATGCTAAAGCCTCAATCAGTTTTTGAAAAACAGATTTTTATCAAAATAATGAAAGAGGTTTTGGTAAGCTTAAGGAGGCTGAAGTTGAAGGTATAAATTTTGAATTACTTAAACAAAAAACCTTTACTCTATAACATTCCGATTTGATTTCGGCTTATAACTATATGATTGATGAAGTGAAAGAATTGTTCATAGAATATGTAGATCAGAATGCTTCTCTTGCTAGCACAAGTGGTCCTAGTGTTAATGTCAATGACTTATGTTTGGAATTTGATGGTAAGTTATGTGATTTACAAGCTGAAATATCTGAGTTAAAGATAAATGTCAACACTAAAGTTGCTTTAGGTAATCAAGGTGTTGATATTGAGTCTTTATGTTTGGAGTATGAAGCTAAAATATGTGATCTTCAAGTCGAAATATTCCAACTAAAGAAAGGC
Source organism: Suaeda aralocaspica (assembly GCA_016808085.1). Lineage (NCBI taxonomy): Eukaryota > Viridiplantae > Streptophyta > Magnoliopsida > Caryophyllales > Amaranthaceae > Suaeda > Suaeda aralocaspica. The sequence goes on along the minus strand of PYUH01000412.1, from coordinate 1,448,464 downwards.
AACAACATCGAGACCACGTCTTAACCAGATCCTGAAATGGTTTCAAATCTTAAGGATGAGCTTCATAGGGAAAAATTGGACCTTGCATTTGCTACAGAGTATAAGGAAGCTCAGCTTAAGAAACTTAAAAACAAGGAGCAAGATCTGAGTGACTACCTAACACAAATGAAGAGGTTGCTCGATGCATAGAGTACACTAAAAATCTTAACCTCACAACCTGGTAATCCTTTGAGGTTTGGATTAGGGTATTCTGGAAGTAATTCCCAACGACCTAAAAAGTTGGAAAGAGATGACACTTGGATTTCTTAAATTTAAGAGAGGTAAGTACGTGTTTGCAAAGGATATGCATGTTTGCACCTATTGTGGTAAGAATGGACATGTAATTGAGACTTGTTGGGAAAAGCAAAAACATGAGAAAAGATATCACTCTCATGTCCGAAATATCCATAATCAAAAGAGTCACACACATGTTTGCTCTGAAAATGGAAAACATGATATAATAAGGAAGACACATGTTAAACAAATGTGGGTTAGAAAGGACAGAATCAAACCAGTTCATAAGGACATGTAACCCAAGAAAGTATGGGTTCCTAAAACTAAACCTTGATTTGTTTGTGCAGATTAGAGTGAAAGGAAAGTCATATCGGTATTTGGACAATGGCTGCTCAAGACACATGTCAAGAGATAAAATTCAATTTCTTTCACGCGTAACCTATGAAGGAGAAAGTGTCACGTTTGGAGACAATAACAAAGGCATGACCAAATTTATAGTTAAGGTTGGTAAGACACTTTCTCAAGCGATTGATAATGTATACTTTGTTGAAAGTTTGAAACATAACCTCTTCAGCATTTCTCAACTGTGTGACAAAGGGAACCATGTTGAATTAGAAACCAATATTTGTCACATAGTCAACACTGAAACAAAGGAACTGGTCTATAAGGGGTTCCGAAAAAATAATGTTTACATAACATTCTTGAGTCTGATTCCTAAGACCAGTGCCACTTGTCCTAGTGTTGTAGAGGATGATCATTGGCTGTGGCACAAGAGACTTGGACATGTAAGTTTTTCCTTGCTAAATAAACTGCGATCTCAGGACTTAGTTACTATTTTACCTAACATTAAGTTTGCTGTAGATCATATATTTCATGAGTGTGCTAAATGTAAGCATGTCAAGTCCTCTTTTCAGCCAAAGAATGTTGTAAGCACCACTAGACCTTACGAACTTGTGCACATGGATACATGTGGGCCCATTCGTGTGCAAGGTCGAAATGGTCATAGTTATGTGTTTGTGTCAGTTGATGATTACTCTCGCTATACTTGTATAATCTTTATGAAATTTATAAATGAAACTTTTGAAGAATTTGAAATCTTGATTAAACAGGTCAAAAACAAGATTAATCATCAACTGGTCTCTATCCGATCTGATCATGGTTCTAAATTGGACAATATCAGCTTCGTAACCTACTATAATGATCATGGTGTATCTCACAATTTTTCATCTCCCAAAACTCCACAAGAAAATGGAGTGGTTGAGAGGAAATATCGCACTCTAGAAGAAATGGCAAGAACAATGCTTCTAGAGAGTGGCTTACATCGAAACTTCTGGGCGGAAGCTGTGAGTACCGTGTGTTATATTTTGAATAGGGTAATGTTGAGACCTTTAATGGAAAAAAACACCTTATGAGCTCCTTAGGGGAAGAAAACCAAACATTGCACATTTTCGTGCTTTTGGATGCAAGTGCTTTGTACACAACAATGGTGAATCAAGTTTGGAAAAATTTGAACCTAGGAGTGATGAGGCTATTTTCGTTGGATACTCTTCACACGAAAAGGCATACAAAGTATTCAACAAAAGGACCTTGTGTGTCGAAGAAAGTATCTATGTCTCCTTGATGAGACTAACATGTTCAGCAAGCATATGCAGATTGATGATGCTGATGAGTTTGAGATCGATATGCTGAACTTTACAGGAGCTAAGGAAGGAGAAGGTGTTGAATCAGACTCACCACACAACTCTGCTAGAGAGGAAGAGTCTGGTCTAGCAAAAAACAGATAGCTCAAGAGGTAAGGAAAGGATATAGTGATTCAGATGCTCATCCACATGAAGGTGATGCAGTTGAAACCACTATGGACACTGGTTAACCTGTTCAAAGCAACAATGATACAGGGGGAACCAGTACAGGAACTAGTTCAACATTAGGAGGCACAAACGTAAAGTTTGATATGAACAAATCTTGTAAGTATAAATCCTCTCATCCCACTGATCTTATCATTAGTGACATTAATAAGGGGGTGGAGACAAGGAATTCTACTTTAAAAAACTTTTGTGCTTTCTATTCCTTTCTTTCAAATATGGAACCGAATGACTATAAGGTTACTTTGATGGATTCAGATTGTGTTTTGGCCATGCAAGACGAACTCAATCAGTTTGATAGAAATCAAGTTTGGCATCTTGAACCAAGGAAGGAAAACATGTCTTTTGTTGGAACTAAATGGGTGTTCAGGAACAAATTGGACGATCCGGGTATTATAGTTAGAAATAAAGCTAGGCTAGTTGTTCAAGGGTTTAATCAATAGGAAGGAATTGATTATGATGAAACCTTTTCTCCTGTAGCCAGGCTTGAAGCAATCAGGATTTTAATTGCTTTTGCTCTGATATGAACTTCAAACTCTTTCTAATGGATGTTAAGACAACCTTTCTTAATGGCTATTTGAAAGTAGATGTTTATGTGGAACAACCCTCTCGATTTGAGGATAGTGACTTGCCAAACCATGTTTTTAAACTTGACAAAGCTCTTTATGGTGTCAAACAAGCTCCTAGAGCATTGTATGAGACACTTTCCTGTTTTCTTTTAGAAAATGGCTATAAGAGAGGTTCGGATAACGAGACTCTATTCTTAAAACAAAGGCAAACTGATCTGTTAGTGGTTCAGATATATGTTGATGATATTTTTTTTGGAGCTACTAATCCTGATTTGTGTGATGAGTTTCCAGATTTGATGAAAAGTGAATTTGAGATGAGTATGATCGGAGAACTTGAGTTCTTCCTAGGACTTCAAATCAATCAAACCAAGGATGGAATCATGATTCATTAGCAGAAGTTCCTCAAAGAGCTGCTAAAGAGCTGAGATATGGTTTGCAAGACAGCAAATCCTATGAAACACTTATTCCAACTTCTACAAAGTTGAGCCTTGATGAGAAGGGAAAGGATGTTGAGGGTAAGTTGTACAGAGGTGTGATTGGCTCATTGCTTTACTTGACAGCAAGTAGGCCCCGATATAGTGTTAATAGTAGAGTTATGTGCAAGATTTCGAAGAAACCCAAAAGAATCTCACCTAAAGGCTGTCAAAAGGATTCTAAGATATCTCAATGGTATTGATGATCTATGTTTGTGGTATCCAAAAGGGAGAAACATTAACCTAATTGAATACACGGATGCTCAGTTTGCTCGTTTTATTGTGCACAGGAAGAGCACTTCTGGAATGGCCCAATTCTTAGGTTCTTGTCTCACCTCATGGGGAATTTAAGAAACAAAATTTTGTGGCCTTATCTACAACCGAGTCTGAGTACATTGCAACTGCTTTGTGTTGTGCTCAGCTCCTGTGGATAAAGTCACAACTAAAGGATTTTGGTGTATGTTTCGAAAGTGTTCCCATTTTATGTGACAACACAAGTGCAATCAATATTTTCAAAAATCCTGTCGACCATTCTAAAACAAGCATAAAGAGATTAGCCATCATTTTCTAAGGGACAAAGTTGAAAAAGGTAATGTAAATTGGAGTTTTGCAGGTTAGAAGATCATCTAGCTAACATTTTTACAATNGATGTTTATGTGGAACAACCCTCTCGATTTGAGGATAGTGACTTGCCAAACCATGTTTTTAAACTTGACAAAGCTCTTTATGGTGTCAAACAAGCTCCTAGAGCATTGTATGAGACACTTTCCTGTTTTCTTTTAGAAAATGGCTATAAGAGAGGTTCGGATAACGAGACTCTATTCTTAAAACAAAGGCAAACTGATCTGTTAGTGGTTCAGATATATGTTGATGATATTTTTTTTGGAGCTACTAATCCTGATTTGTGTGATGAGTTTCCAGATTTGATGAAAAGTGAATTTGAGATGAGTATGATCGGAGAACTTGAGTTCTTCCTAGGACTTCAAATCAATCAAACCAAGGATGGAATCATGATTCATTAGCAGAAGTTCCTCAAAGAGCTGCTAAAGAGCTGAGATATGGTTTGCAAGACAGCAAATCCTATGAAACACTTATTCCAACTTCTACAAAGTTGAGCCTTGATGAGAAGGGAAAGGATGTTGAGGGTAAGTTGTACAGAGGTGTGATTGGCTCATTGCTTTACTTGACAGCAAGTAGGCCCCGATATAGTGTTAATAGTAGAGTTATGTGCAAGATTTCGAAGAAACCCAAAAGAATCTCACCTAAAGGCTGTCAAAAGGATTCTAAGATATCTCAATGGTATTGATGATCTATGTTTGTGGTATCCAAAAGGGAGAAACATTAACCTAATTGAATACACGGATGCTCAGTTTGCTCGTTTTATTGTGCACAGGAAGAGCACTTCTGGAATGGCCCAATTCTTAGGTTCTTGTCTCACCTCATGGGGAATTTAAGAAACAAAATTTTGTGGCCTTATCTACAACCGAGTCTGAGTACATTGCAACTGCTTTGTGTTGTGCTCAGCTCCTGTGGATAAAGTCACAACTAAAGGATTTTGGTGTATGTTTCGAAAGTGTTCCCATTTTATGTGACAACACAAGTGCAATCAATATTTTCAAAAATCCTGTCGACCATTCTAAAACAAGCATAAAGAGATTAGCCATCATTTTCTAAGGGACAAAGTTGAAAAAGGTAATGTAAATTGGAGTTTTGCAGGTTAGAAGATCATCTAGCTAACATTTTTACAATACCTTTGAGCAGAGAAGTGTTCATCAAGCTTCGTACCTTGTTGGGTATGATTAAAATTAGACAATGAGCTCTTAGGTCTTGACATGTCCCTTTGGCTAGTCAAATGATGTCAATTTATATATATTCTTTTCTTTTTCTTTTGTTTTTTTTTCTTTTGCTTTTTAGGGCTCACAAAGTTCTTATGCGATGCTGAACTAATCAATCTAGTACTCAGGTACCTTAGCATAATCTTGAAAAGAGTAAGCTGGAACATACCAGTTGCAGACCCTTTGAGAACTAGATTCTTGAGGTGGTTATTTTAATCATTTGGTTTATTTTCAAAATTTCAAATTATTGGAAATAAATGAAGTGATGGTTGTATTTATGGCAACTGCCTCTGTGGTAGAACGGACAATTATCATTCAGAACTTTGAAGATAACCGTTTGATTTTTCCATTCTTATAATTATTTTGCATGTGATCATACTTTCCATATTCCATCTTATTTTCTTTATCACATATATTCTATTTTTTTTCTTTTCTCTCGATTATATATGCTCACACAAACCCTAAATTGCCTTAATTCTTCTTCTCTCCCTCACTATCATCGTTCAAGTTTTCCATTCTGTTTCTTAAGTGCTCAAAACAAAGAAAAATTCAGTCTCATCATGTCAAAAAGAAGAAGCACCAACTTAGTTGAGGAGGTTAGTGAGTCTCTTGAAGTTGAAACTAAGAAGTCGAAGAAGATAACTGACAAAGTGATTGAGTTAGTGGTAAAAGATGTTTTGGAGGAAGAGGTTGATGAAGAGGAGTAGGAACCCTTGAACCGGAAGAACTCTACAAAGGTAGAAACTACAAAATCTCTCACCACAAAATCAACCACTCCCAAATCCACCACAAAATCAACCACCACAAAAGCGGTTACTCCAAAATTAACCGCTAAAACCACCAATATTTCCACTCCAAAGTTCACAAAATCAACTACTCCCAAAAAGCCACCCACACCAAAATCAAAAGAATCATCACCAGCACCGGTTGAGGCTTCTAAGCCAAAGGAATCTGAGAATGCAGAGGAATCTGAATCGGAGGAGTCTGAGCCCACATCTGAGTCAAAACCGGTTGAGAAAGAAGTTGAGGAAGAAGAGGGTGAATCGGAGGAAGAAGAGGTTGAGCCGGGCGAGGATATAACTACTACTATGAGAAAGGAGGTGAAAGAAAAGAAAGTTAGTGCAAAGAAACCGCCATAAAAAACGGTTAAGGAAGTTCAGAAGGTAGTTGAGAAGGAGGTTACTAAACTAAGGACCACAAAACAGCCAGCCAAAACCACCAAATCCAAAACTGTCACACCTAAAACCACACCCAAACCAGTGGAGAAAGTGAAGAAGAAGGAAGGTGCTAATGGTGAGGGGGAAGTTGCTGAGAAGGAGGGTACTAAGGTTGTGGCAAGCAAGGGTGCTCAACTGATAATTGTTGCCAGGAAGGGTGCTGAGGCTTCCAAAGGCAAGGCGGTTATGCGGGAAACACAACCAGACCGGTCTAAAGAAGGCTAGAAGAGAAAGCAATCTGCAATTGTGTTTCTACGGGTTTTAAACCCAAGAAAAGTAAGTCTGCTACTCCCCAACCATTATATAATCTTAAGGATAGAAATATTCTACTTGGTTTCTCTATTGCTAAGAGTTGGATTGAAAAAAAGTTTTTGCATAAGATTAAGGATGCATGAGATTTTCTGAAGTGGTCTGTGTTGTTTGCTAAAGACTTTGATGTTTTTATGTCATTGGTTGAAGAATTGTATGAACACCTGCACACTAAGGACGATGGGTCCTACTTTGCTTTTGTTAAGGGCACTCCCATTAATCTGTCTGAGAAGAAATTGGTTGAACTTCTCAAAGTTCCAACTAAGGGACTTAATGTGTACTCAAGGGAGAATTGGCCTACTGTTCAGGGTGTCACAAAAGAACATATCCAGACCAGATTGCTCAATGGTCCACCTGATCCCAAGTAGAGGTACACCATTGACCACTTAAAGGGGACAATTATGAGGATATTTGGTACCATAGCCTCAAAAATTGTGTTTCCTCGAGCTCAAGGCTAAATGAGTGTACGGTTGATGAAAAGTGTTCTGATCTACTATCTCATTGAACACATTCCAGTCAACCTCCCTACTATGGTATTAGGTCATATGATCTGCTGTCTGGAGAAAGCAAACCATGCTCTGCCCTATGGAGGATGGTTAAACTTAGTGTTTTGTCATTGGAAGAATCCTATGGTGGGAGACTATGGAACCATGTCTCATCTCACCAATCAAATAATAGGTCAGAAGGTTATGACATATGCAAGTTGTGTTTTGAAGATGAAAGATGATGGAAAAAGTGATACTGGTCTTGGTGGCACCATTACAGAATAAGTTCAGGAAACCTATGCCTTGGTGAACCAGTTGAGTGACCAGAATCTGCTGATGCACAATATGGTCAACAATGTCACTACACTATGCTCTGCGCTTCAGGAATCCTATAGGAGAATTGAGCGTTGTCTTGGTAAAGCGGGTATAAAAGGAACAAAGGATTCTGAAGAAAAGGAATAGTCATCAGAAGTTGCTAGTGATGAGGATATTGAACTGAACTCTGAGAAAAATGAAGAAGAGTAAGAGGAGGAACATTATTAAAGTGTTTCAGAGACTGATAGGACTTAAAATGACTCTGGCGCAGATCAACTTTCCTCTCTCTATTCTATTATTCTCGTTTGCTGCTAAGCCCTCTTAATTATTGAACTCTATTTCTAGCTTCCCCTTCTCCATGTTACAAAAAAATTGCTCTTATGTAATTTGGTCTCCTACTGGTCTGTAATAATTTATTTAGGACAAGTAGCATTGGTACTTTTGCAGGAACGATGGTAGACTCAACATCTCTAGAATGCTGTTTGAGGAACCTGAATTAGCTTGAACTTAATGTCATTAGTAGTTTGACTAGTGATTGTGTTCTGTTGTCAGTTTAATTTTCTCATCCCTTTGACTATTTTGATGATGCCAAAAGGAAAAAGCAGGTAAAGTTCGGATCTCTTCTACCTATCTAAGGGGGAAGAAGGTCTTATGAGTTATAATATGTGTTTGTTGCAACAACTGAAGCAAGGTTAAAAGCCCTGCTCGAGGTGACGGACCTGAGTGGTTTGGAAGTAAGTGTATTCAAAGAACTTTACTTCTTTTCATCCAAATGGCTTGGAAACAAGCCTGAACTAATTGTTGTGCTTATTGCGAATGCATGTTTAAGTCTAGGAGCTCTGAGTCTAATTAGTATTTGTCCTTCATACTTAGAAACTCTTCCTTAAACTATTGCCAGTTAGTTGTGATCAGGTGTACTTGTGAATGAGTTCTCAAAGGATTCAAGTTTTTGAAAAAGTTCCAAAAATGTAATGATATTCTTTGCAGGGGGGACTTCATGGTTTGTCATCATCAAGAAGGGGGGATTTGTTGAATTCTAGCTTGTGTTTTGAATGATGACAAACTGCATTGAACTATCAAATTGTATGCAAGTTTCTGTTTGCATGTGTAGGTACTAAAGAACAAGTTCAATGGATGAAAAGACGATGCTCATGAAACCAAGTCTTGAAGTTTGCATGAAGACCATGTTTATAGAGTCATATTCTTATTTCTTAGATGCAATGTAACTGATATGATGGTTTGTAAATGCATTATAAAGATTGAGATTAGAGAGATAAGCTAGTTATGGGTGACAAGGAACCTTGTTGCTTGTCTTACACAACTACAAGTAAACTTGGCTAACTGGAACAATTTGGGAACAACTTGACAAGGAAAGTTTTCTTTCCGCGCAAAATTGATTTCAAAATACACAGATGCTTCGTTTGTTATGCAAGTAAGATAATCTTAAGTATGACAAGTGTGTTATATTATATTGCACTGATTTTATTTGATCTCAAATAAAATCAGTGATAATTTTTTCCGTGGAATTATTTCTATATTACCAAGGAAAATATTCTCTAACAATATTCTATAACATACAAACCAAAGGCGTACTTAAGGCAATCATCTTGCGTACAAATGACACACTTTTGCACGATAAAATTTGAAGTACGTAGATTGCAAAAGTTCTCTCTCTAAAGGTCTTAAACTAGCATAAACCCTAATACCAAATTTAGGTGTTAATTTACTCTCTTTTTCTAAGCGTTTAGGCTAGTTATTGTTGAGTGACAAAGTGCTGTAATTTGAGCATTTTGTGAGTTCAGTCTGCTGGGAAGTTGATCCGGGATCATCTTCATTTGAACCTTCATGGTTGAAGGTTGAATCAAACTTCCATAGGTGGAGGTTGGGGAATCATCTTGTGCAAAGGTGCATAAGTGATTGTGTGTAATTCTTTTTGTTATTCTGAGTTGATTAATAAAAAGAGTGAGTGAGTGGAGGACGTACACTTATTAGAAGTCGAACCTCTTTAAATCTTGGTGTTGTTTATTTTTATTGCATTTTGTTTCCGCTACCTGAGAACTGGTTCTTAATTGGTTTGACAATCAATCAAAAAATTTACAACAATCTCAAAACNAAACAAATTCCAAACCCCCAAATCCCCCCCCCCCCCCCTCTTGAGTGTCACTTGCACTTTCAAGGAATAAGTTCAATGGTTATGGCAACTTGAAACAAATATAAAGTAATTGTAACCACATCATATATATTATTTTCAAGAGTTTGGAGATATGAAGATGTCTCTTTCAAGATGTTTAGAATGAAGTCCAATCAGGGAGGATCAACTATTAAGAAATTGAATGACATTCTATTTCAAGTGCGAAGCTACACAAAGGCATCAGATTCATTATTCTAGAAGATCTCAAGTTATGCATTCATTAGGGGGAGTAAATACACATTTCGCACTTTTCCCTTAATCATGGTATTTTCCCATATTGGGTTTTCCTGGTAAGGTTTTTTGACGAGGCAACTTCCTAAAGCATATTACGAAAGTGATGTACTCTTTTCCTTTACTAGGTTTTTGTTCCCATAGGGTTTTTCCTAATTAAGGTTTTTAACGAGGCACACTATTTGATAATGGTCATCCAAGGGGGAGTGTTATGTAATGTATATCTTAACTGGATGCCCAGCCTTTATACCCATTATTGTAAAATATAGACTACTCTAGATAGTAAGGTTTACTGTACAAGAAAGCTTACCCACTTTGTATATTGAATGAAATAAGACACATCTATTCTACCGATATTCTCTCCAAAACGTTATTTTCTATAACAGTGTAGTTATTATTTATGGTCTCTAACTTTCTTTTGCCTTGGTGCGATTCCTTACCTAAAAAACTAATATTGCTTAATTAAGCTCGAGTTTTTTTTTTGTACTAAATTTCATTAACTTTGTTTTTTTTAAACCCTTATATTACCTTAATTTCAATGTAAAAGAAATTGCTTTCATTTATATTTATGTTTTTTGGGGTTTTCATAGTGTCGGTGGTACTTACTTTTTACATATGATTTTGCATCCCCGATCCATATGATTTTTTTCTCTAGCTTAGCTCTTTTGAGCCGTTTCTACTGACATTTGCCTTAATTAGTGCCTTGTGTGTTGCTTTGTTATTATTCGCAAGAATTGTTATTATGAAGCGGTTTTTGCAAGATTTTGAGGCCTAGCGAGGATGTTGGATCCATGAGCATAATTTGGGAGCTTACAGGGATGTAACACCCTGGAATTTCCGAATTTTCTACTCTATATTTTTACGAAAAACATATTATAAATATTAAAGAATTATAATTCCTGATAACGGAAAAACCAAGGTATTAGCTTTTCTTATTCTAGACAACTACTCGCCAACAAGTGGGTCATTGTAGGGCCAAGTCCGAGACAAAGCCATGCACACAAAACAAACAGTCAGCAAAGCAGAGTACATAACTATTAAAGATTATGCGACAAACAACAGTAACTAAAACATACACACAACTTACCTTTGACAACCTTTCACTTGTGCATAGACTCAACAAATTATTATTATATTTAGACTTTGGATTCTGCATCGAACGGGTTTCCTTTCCTTTAAAATCGCCCTATTGGGCACCAACTTGGGAGCAACTCCAACAAGGTATTACCTATGTCACATAAAGTGACGGAATTCCAACGCATTAAAAATATAAAAGAGTACAACGTCTTGTACTCTAATTAGAAGTCATAGATCTCTGTTCCTTACGAGTCCCCCCATTGTTCATACTCAAGGTATATACGTTCCAAGAGTTTTGATGCGAATCCTCTTACACTTTACATGATAATCGGTTTAACAATGTTATGACTTACATATAACATCACATAGATCATACATTAAATCGAGAAAGCCATATTACTTATCTTCAATTTAAGGCGATTCAAAAATAATCTCATGGGTGTCCTTTAATTAATCTGAATCTCCTTTACCACTCATTAACTGTGAGTGGGGAACTATTTACTTTCTCCTTGACCACACATTAAACTGTGAGTGGCAACATGTTTAAAATAATTGCTCATTAACTCCTTTTAATCATGAAAATAAAAATTCACAACTACATTTCTTGTAGATTAAGTAACCAACCAAATTTAAAATAACTTCCTTTCTATATTAATAAGCTATTGGCCAAATTAAACTGATCATAACATTCCAATTCAATCTTATAAAATTTATATTAGTAACAATATGGAATGTCAAAATAATATAAAACCATGCTTCTACTAAAACTTCTCATGCATGTCAATTTATAATCCAAACAAGCATAACAACATGTCATAACATAAAGGATCATCTAAGCATGAATTCTAATTCTTATGTTTGTCCTTAGTACTTACGTTCCTTGTGAAACAGTGGTGCTCTGCCACAACTTCTAAAATTTGACTAATTCAAAGTCTCCTACATAAAGAAAACCGAAAGTAAATTAAAACCTTGTTGACTAAGTTCTACAGCAACTATAAACTTAATTTCTTTATTGGAAACTTGTCCAAAACGGCTTTGAGGAGTACCCTTCATAGAAGGTGCCTTCTCTTAGCCTTTTGATGCTTAAGCAACTTCTCTTAGACTTTGAGCTATCGGTGTTTGTATCGTTTTCTTTGTTCTTGGTAATAAAATCCTTTTATTTACCAAAAAAATAAAAAATAAAAACTTGTCCAAAACACTTCCTAAATGGTTTCTATTCAATTCCATACTTCCCTTTAATTTTTCTATTGCAAGATTACTTGGTTTTCGGGACTTATTTACACTTTATAAAACTTCAACATAAATTTTATGTCACTTTAGATAAGTGGAAAGCATTTTAAACTAAACAAAATTCCTTGAAAAATCTCAAAAACAACACAAACCAATCATACAATGTTTTACTTAATTCATATGATCAATTCATGCTAATTACATACTTTAAAATCCAAATTATTCACTTTACAAAATCTAGAAAGCATGTTAAACATGCTTAAAATCACTTTTAAACTTCATGAAACATACTTAAAATCATATGTAACATTATAGAATTGATATGTGATCATACTAGCATAATATGAACATTTAAAACTTACTTTAACTTGCTTTTATAAAATTTTCAGATTTATTCATTAACTTTAAAGTCATACAAAACTCATAAAAACATCATAAATTCATCATAAAACTATATTACAATCTACTAACATCATTATGAAACCAATCTATGCTTTAGAATAATTTTTCATAAAGCCAAAACATGTTCATAATATTTATTCTATTGAATTTCATGATTTCAAAATTTGGACAGCAATATAATTCAAGTTTAAAGTCTTTAAAAATCAATCTAAACTTCATAAATTCATCATAAATTCACCCAATAACAATTCATGATCATAATATTGAAGTTCAAATTATTAAAACTCATAAAAATCAAGAATTTCATTACTTTATAAACCCTAATCTAGAATTTCATGAACAACAAATTAATTCATGCTTTAAAACAAATCATAACATCATAAAAAATGATTGAAACCTATAAAATCATGATTAAACATAAATATAAACATGAATTTGCAAAATTAAATCAAAAAGAAACAAAAAGAATTTTCTTTTATATATATTTGAAAATACCGAGTAAGAGAGGAAGAGGAGGGTGGCGCACGGCGAGGCAACAACAGCGGTAGCGGCGGAGCGCAGGCGGCGGTTCCAGCGAGGCTTCGGCGAGCAAAAGCAAAATTTCTTTTTCCTCAAAAAACCGAACACAAATTTTTTTTTGGTTCGACTTTCTTTCTTTTTCTCTCTTTCTCTCACAAATATGAAAGGCGAAATCTGAAAATTGGTGTTAAGGGATATTTATAGGCCCCAAAGTAGGATTTGGTGAAGCCCATAATTATTTTAAATAGTGGAACATACTTTTATGCACTTGCCTTAAAATAAACTAGGAAACTCTTGAAAATTCTATTTATAGGAACTCTTCAATACATTTTATAAAACATAAAATATTATTTACAAACACAAATAATTATTTTTAATTAAAACTTATTTAAATTCCTTTGTTTAATATTCTTATTGAATACAACTTTTCAATAGAAATATCAAAATTACATGTATAAAATACAAAAATAATTCCTTAAAATACGTGAAAATATGGGGTATTACAGTCTATCCTCCTTAAAAGAAGTCTCATCCCGAAACTTTTTGTAGATTAGTGTATTGAATTTGAATAGAGACTACATTTACTTCAAGATTTTTCATTATAATACTATGTTGTTGTAGACCTTAGACATTTACTTAACTTTCGCTTGACAACTTTTTTGTAGAAAAACAGAAAACTCTTACATAAAAGTCGCAAAAACTCATAAAAACTTGAAAATTGAGGGTAAAACACGCGAAATTGGATCGCACTCTACCCCCCTTAAAAATCGAGTTACGTCCCCGTAACTCTACTTACTAACCTGAAATAACTCTGGATGCTTTTCTCTCATCATATCTTCAGCCTCCCAAGTAGCTTCTTCAGTTTCTTGGTTAGACCACAACACCTTCACTATTTTGACACTTTTTCTACGAGTATCCCTAACTTTACTGTCTAGGATCCTAATTGGCCTCTCTTCGTAGGTCAAAATTTGGTCGAACTATATTGTTATAGGTTGTAACACATGTGACTTATCTGAAACATTCTTCCTTAGTTGAGACACAAGAAAAACATTGTGAACCTTACTCAACTCCATTGGTAATGCTAACTTATAGGCCACCTTTCCAACCATGTGGAAGATCTCATAGGGTCCTATGTATTTTGGGCTTAATTTTCACTTCTTTCCGAACTTCATTACTCCCTTCATTGGTGATATCTCAAGTAACACCTTATCGCTAACTTTAAACACAACTTCTTGGCGTTTTTTATCCGCATAGGACTTTTGTCTATCTTGTGCTGCTTGAACTTTGCTTGTATCACCCTTACTTTATATGTGGTTTCTTCGATCAATTGAGGTCCTAGAATCACTATCACACTTGTGTCATTCCAACACAAGGGTCTTCTACACTTCCTCCCATACAAAGCCTCAAAAGGTGCCATGCCAATACTTGCATGGTAGTTATTGTTGTATGAAAACTCAATGAGATCTAAGTGATCCTACCAATTCCCTTGAAAATCCATTACACAAGCTATAAGCATGTCCTCTAAAGTTTGTATGGTTCTTTCTGTTTGTCCATCGGTTGCTGGACGGAATGCTACACTCATCTTTAATGTTGTACCAAAGTTCTCATGGACACTTTTCCTGAATTTCGAAAGAAACTTAGAATCCCTATCTGACACGATACCCTTTTGAACTCCATGTAGCCTCAAAACTTGTCTTATGTATGCCTTAGCAAGTTGTTCCATTCTCGAAGTCTCTTTCATAGGTATAAAAACCGCTAACTTAGTAAGCCTGTCCACCACAACCCATATGGTATCATTTTGATTCCTCAACTTTGGAAAACAAGTCACAAAGTCCATTGATATGCAATCCCATTTCCATCCAGGTATTTCAAGTGTTTGGACCTCTCCTTGTGGTCTCTTATGCTCAAATTTCACCTTTTGACAAGTAAGACACTTGCTCACAAATTCAGCCACTTCTCTTTTCATCCTAGGCCACCAATACATCTTCTTCAAATCCTCATACAACTTATCACCTCCAGGATGCACTGAATACAGGGTATTATGAACCTCCTCCATGATTCTTTGTTTCAGATCCTCACATTTTTGTGGTACACACCACCTTCCTTTATATCTTAAACTTCCATCCTCATGGATCTTAAAGACCACAGCTTTTCCTGCTTTCAACTTTTCCTTAATTTTATCCAATTTCACATCTCCCTCCTAGTTCCTCTTAATTTCCTCAAATATTGTTGCTTGGATACTAAGATTGCAAAGAATTCCTTCCAACTCTCCCTCCTTCACTATTTCTAAGCTCAGTCTTTCTATATCCTTACATACTTCATTAGGAACCACCAAAGTATTCACTCCATGCTTCGTTTTACGGCTTAAAACATCTGCTACCACATTGGCCTTCCCTTCATGGTATTGGATATCTAAGTCATAATCCTTGATCAACTCAAGCCATCTCCTATGTCTCATGTTCAAATCTTTCTCAGTGAAAAGGTAATTTAAACTCTTGTGGTCCGTGTATATCCAAAACTTTACCCCATATAAGTAATGCCTCCATATCTTTAGAGCAAACACGATCGCTGCTAACTCAAGATCGTGAGTAGGGTAGTTTGTCTCGTATGGTTTCAGTTGCCTTGAAGCATATGTAATCACCTTTCTATTTTGCATTAACACACATACCAAACCATTTTTACAAGCATCACTATACACATCGTAATAGTCACTTCCATTTGGCAAGCTCAGCACTGGACCTGTAGTCAAACGCTCCTTTAAGGCTTGAAATGCATCTTCACACTTATCACTCCACTCAAACTTACAGTCTTTTTTTATTAACGACGTCATTGGTTTAGAAATTCTCGAAAATTCCTTCACAAACCTCCTCTAATAACCTGCTAACCGTAAGAAACTCCGTACATCCGTTACATTCTTAGGTGTAGGCCACTCCTTAACTGCTTCAATCTTGGCTATGGATCTACTTCGACTCACTCTTTTGACAAGCTATGTCTCAAGAATGCTACTTTCTCCAACCAGAACTCACATTTCGAGAACTTCGCATACAATTCATTCTCTCTCAGTGTCATCAAAATTGTCTTCAAATGTTCCACATGTTCCTCTTTACTCTTAGAGTACACTAAGATGTCATCAATAAAAACAACCACAAAGTTATCCAAAAATGGTTGGAAAATCTTATTCATTAGATCCATGAAGATTGTTGGCGCTTTTTGGTTAACCCAAAAGGCATAATAGTGAACCCATAGTGCCCATATCTCATACGAAAAGTCGTTTTCGGTGTGGTCTTATTAGCAATTCTCAATTGATGGTATCCTGACCTTAAATCAATCTTTCAAAACACAGTAGCTCCTTTTAATTGATCAAACAAATCATCAATCTTCGGTAAAGGATACTTATTTTTTATTGTCACCTTATTCAACTCCCTATAGTCAATATACAACCTCAAACTCTCATCTTTCTTCTTTACAAACAGTACTGGTGCTTCCCAAGGTGAAGTACTAGGCCTAATGTAACCCTTTTCCAACAACTCTTGTAACTGCTCTTTCAACTCACTCATTTCTGCAGGTGCCATCCTATAGGGTACTTTGGAAATAGGTGCTATTCCTAGGACTAAGTCTATGGTAAAGTCAATCTGTCGTTTAGGAGGCTTCCCCAGGATCTCTTCCGAAAACACGTCCAGAAAGACTCTTTCTACCTCAATTTCCTCGGGCTTACCAGTCTCAACATGATCAACATCCCTCACACTATAAAGGTAAATGGGAAAACCTCTCCTCACAAACCTAGCAAGCTTCATTACTGACACTATTTTGTTGTGTTTTGGCCTTCCTGCCCTCTAATAGCTCACCTTCTTACCCTTGTTGATTAACGAGATCTTCTGTGGCTCACATAAAATCCCAGTCTTACGCTTACTTAACCAATCCATCCCCAGAATCACTTCTAAGTCACCTAAATCAAACTCAATTAGGTTAGCCTTAAACTCCACTCCCTAAATTTCAATAGGAAAGTCCAAAAATCTCTTTGAACATTGTACTTCTTGTCCTGAGAGTAACACTATTGACATATATATTGTATCTACTTTTCCCAACACAGGCTTTGACTTTTCTAGAATCTTAGTTGATACAAAATAATACGTTGCACCAGAATCAAACAAAACTTTAACCAGAAGAGAGTGAATAGAAAAAGTACCAGTAATCACATCTTTACTAGCATCAGCTTCACTTCGAGCCATCACATACAGCTTTCCAGTGTTTGAGGTCTTACTTTGTCCTCCTCCTTTCCCACTTCCATTCCTATTTTCGGCTTGAGGCGTCACCTTTCCTCCCATATTACCTTGGAAACCCTTTTGTTGTCCCCCTACTGAATTCTCCCTAGATTGAGAACCTTGTCCCTCCTTTTCTTTGTTCTTAGAGAAGCACTCATACTCACGGTGTCCAAGTTTGTTACACAAACGACAAGTCACTAGGTTCCTTGCACAGCCCTTTACTTGGTGATTGTTATCACACTTCTTGCAAAAGTACACACGCCCTCCTTGACTAGCCATCTGAGCTCTATTCCCATTTGCAGAAGTAGGCTTCCCAAAGTTTCCCCTGTTACCCTAGAAGTTATTGTTGAAACGAAGTTTCTTAAATCCGCCATGATTTCCTTGTTGGTTGAAGTTTCCTCCACCATCCTTTTCTCTCTCATCTCACCTTCCTTCTGTACCTCCCTCTTTTTCTAGTCTGCGGCATACAGGTGTGCAGCTCTACCATATAACTAATCCAAGGATTCAAAGATCTGCCCAGCTAATTGTGACTGAAGGTCTAAAGGTAGCCCTCTTTCAAAACGGCTATCTTTCAACCTCTCGGCTTCCACGACCTCCTTAGAAAACCTAGACAATTCTATGAACTTGGAATAGTACTCAGTGACAGACATGCATCCCATCTTTAGCACTAGAAACTCTTCAGCTTTTTGCTTTGGAAGGAACACAGGATATAACTTATGACGGATTTGCTCCTGAAACATATCCCAATTAAACCCTGGCAAAACCTTAATCACAACCTCATTTTGTGACCGTTAAAGATCAGCTTTTCCTCTCAGATAATAAACAACATGGTTCACCGTAAGATCTTCTGGACACTCAACTTCCCCAAACAACTTATTAAACTCTCTCAACCATCCCTCTAGAATAGTTGGGATTGTGCTCTCCTTGGTAAGTGGATGGCTTACTTTGAGATCTTCCTGAAAAGTACCCCAGCAGGGTCACTACCATTTTCATTTTCTCTGGTAGATAATTGCTCAACTACAGTAGCTAATTGCCTTACTACTTCATTCAGTTGACTGTTGTTACGTGCTGCCATTCTATTTCTCCTGTAGAGGAAAAGACCTTTATATTAAATTATGTCTAACTCTAAGTTAGAACAACATAAACTTATAATATAAAACACTTTCTCATTTCGTTTCACAAAAGAAGTTTCATTCTTGTAGAGCGAATGATTCACTTAGTTTTAATTGTTTACACAACCATTAAATAAGAATAAAGCACATAAGAAATAAAAATAATTCCCTTGGTTCTACACTACATGAGGCTTCATTTCCTAGAACTTTATTATTTAATTCCTCTCAATATTTCTTATGGCTCACTACCACTTATTCAAGCTAACATAAACAATAATCCAGATTGTTCAACATTCTAAACATAAAAAATGCTAAACAATATCAACTAAATTGTATCTAAACAAAAATCCCTAAACAGTAACATTGTCCTTTCTATCCCTTGACATTACATATTTCTTTAGTATAAATTCACGATCATCTTTTGTATCATCTACCATTTTTTCTTCCATTTCTTCATCCACATCCTCCTCAGGATCTAACTCTTCTTCATCCTCCTCAAAATCGGTTACCAAGTCTACGTACACTGGAATTACTGGATCCGGGTTCTCGATATCATAACATGAGTTGTCCCTTGACTCATCACTCCTTGAACCAACAGTAGTCTCTTTCACCATCATGTCTTCAATTTCTTGACTATCTAGGCTTGGTGTGGGCGGGGTTTCCTCACTTACATTCATCTCCTGATACTCCTTCTCTTTCCTAGCAATGTAACCTTCTAATTATCTCCAATCATAACCCCATTGGCCAATTGCATCCTTATATTTAGAGTAGTTCGGGAGTTCTCCAACAAAGTGGAAATCGCTAAACTTTGCCTTGATTTCTAGGTAGGGCGAACGGTCAAGCAAAAACTTAATAATTAGGGCTGACACATGGTCAGGTTGGTCCCATTGTGGCAGCTTCAATACCGTACTCAGATACCAATAGTAGTACCTTATTTTCCAAACGTACTGGGGTGGACTCTCATAGTCCTTCTTCTCCAAGGTTCCTATTTGTGTGTCTTTACTAGGCATACTGTACGACATCCTGCACAACACTTAAGACTAATGGACCATCCTTCCGAAAACAAAACAAACTAACAGTTCTACAAGAAAGTCTGGTGGCTAACATACAATTTCCTTTACACATAACTATTCACATAAGCAACACCTAAAATCATGAACTAAAATGCATGAATGAACAGAAATAAAGTCTATCCTAAATGCCCAAACTTCCTACCCAAACTCACCATATGGTATTAAAGCAATAACATATAATACATACCTGAATTCCTCTCATACCTGCACACATAAATATAAACATGAATTTGCAAAATTAAATCAAAAAGAATTAAGATGAAATATTTTTTTATATATTCGAAAATACCGAGTAGGGGAGGAATAGGAGGTGGCGCACGGCGAGGCGACAGCGGCGGAGCATAGGCGGCGGTCGGCGGTTCTGGCGAGCAAAAGCAAAACTCTTTTTTATTTTCCTCAGAAAACCGAACACAATTTTTTTTATTCGACTTTCTTTCTTTTTTTTTTCTCTCTTTCTCTCTCTAAATTTTTTAATCCTAAATCACAAATATGAAAGATGAAACCTGAAAATTGGGTGTTAAGGGGTATTTATAGGCCCCAAAGTAGGATTTGGTGAAGCCCATAATTATTCTAAATAGTGGAAAATACTTTTTTGCCCTTGCCTTACAATAAATTAGGAAACTCTTAAAAATTCTATTTTTAGAAACTCTTCAAAATATTTTAAAAATTCTTGCATCACACAAATAACTATTTTTAATTAAAACTTATTTAAATTCCTTTGTTTAATATTCTTATAAAATACAGCTTTTCAATAGAAATATTAAATTACACGTATAAAATACAAAAATAATTCCTTAAAATACATGAAAATATGGGTGTTACAAGAGAGCTAGGACTTGGTTAGGAAGCCTTTGGATGAAGAAAAGTCAAGTTTTGGAAGTTTACAAGTGAAGAAAAAGAGCGATGAAAAATATGTTCAATGACCCCGGGTACTAATCAATGGCCCCAGTCAAGTGCATTGCAACCGGCCTGTTTGGGGCCTTTGATCTCTTGAGATTTTTCGGCGTATTTCGACTTCTGATGTAATTTTATTGTATAAGGCATACTTTCTAAGTCCTATAGCATTTCCTCTCCAAAAACATATTAGTGTAACTTCAATTCAAGCAATCATTCAGTTTCTAGGCTCCAATTCAATTCTTACTCTATTTTCATTTAGTTTATTATTAGTATAGTCGTTGTTTAGTTCAATTAAATTCGTCAATAGTTTAGGTTTCAATTCTTGCCCTAGTTTTATTATTGTTAATCCGTTCAATTTAATTATGTTATTGATTTTAGTTTTCATTGTTAGTTTTATTTATTCCAGTATCAATATGTGCGAGTAGTTTCCTTTCTAGTATTTAGGGGAGTTATGAACAATCCCAATGAACTTGTTTGGTAGCTGAATAATTTAATTTATGTTCATTCAGAATTCTTGTCATCAATTTATATTGCTTCTAATTTAATGTTGGCCAAGTTTAATTATTAGACTGATTATTATCGAAATCGATGTCGAGAGGTAAGATTACCAAAAATACATCACATGGATAATGGGCAAAACGAGTCTAAGCGAGTGAGAGCCGTTAGAGGAGTTTTGAAAGAGTCTAAATTCGAGAGAATTAGTGTGCCTAATTAAGAGCGTCACTAGTTTCTTAATCAATCGTTAATTAGTTTGTTGTTGATTCATAGTAAATCGATGCCCTAGGCCTGGTATTATTTTCTAAAATCGTGTTTAACTCTTGTTTTTAGTATTAATTGGTGTAGTAATTGATCTCCAATTCAAAGACCTCTTACAACAGAATAGGATTTTAGAATTAGTAGAAATTTGGTGTCTCCCTATGGATTCGATCTCTGCTTCCCTAGCTACATTAGTTGGAGTTGTTGGTTTATGTTTGATAGGTACTACGACTAGCCTTTGAGTGAGTATTATGTTTCTTACAAATATTGGGTTTCTATTTAACGATAACCTTATTATAAAAATAAATTATGGAATGAATTCGATTATGAACTCACTACAAGAAAACGACCAAATAAATTATAAAAATAAATTATGCAAATATTTAGTTTGCGACGGAATTCACTCCGTCGCAAATTTTGCGAGGGATTTCCAAGTTTTTGCGACGGAAATATTTCCGTCGCAAATTTTGCGAGGGAATTCCCAGTTTTTGCGACGGATAATTTCGTCGCAAAAAAGTGACAAAAACAAATCAAAGCAACAAGGGTTTTTGCGACGGAATTTTGTTTTTTTGCGACGGAAATATTTCCGTCGCAAAATCCGTCGCAAATGTCGTCGCATATATCACACAGCAAAATACCTGATTTTCCTTCAAAAAAAGAATACAACGCAAACACTCTTCTTCCTTCTCCTTATACCGTCCTTCTCCCTAACAAAGTAAACAAAAACACTCCTTCTTCTTCTCCTTCTTTTCCGGCGGCCTTCCGTCCTTATTCCGGCGGCCTTCATTCCGTTGTTGTTGTTTTTTTTTTTTAATTTTTCAATCGTTTTTTTTTTTTTTCGGCGGTCTTCTCAACTGTTTTAGGGTTTTCTTCCGGCGGTCTTCTTGCAAATTTCCGGCGGTCTACTTTTCCGGCGCTCTTCTTCCTTTCTTATTCCGTTGTAGTGATTGTGGTAAATATACTTAATTTCGTGTTTTTAATTTCGTTATTTTAATTTCGTGTTTTTTATTTTTTGTTATTAATTTCGTGTTTTTAATTTCTTGCAAACTGAATTAATTTCGTGTTAGGGTTTTTAATTTCTTGTTTTTAATTTCGTTTGTTAATTTTTATCTTTTTTTTATTTATTTCTTTTCGTATTTTTGGTTGTTTTATTTCTTTATGCGATTCATTTGTGATTTGGTTTTTGATTTGGTTTTTTTCGAGCATTGGTTGTATCGATTTGTGTTTGTGGTTTTTGATTTGGTTGTATGCGAAACAACTCAAAGAACAAGATTAGAACAAATATATCTCAGCAGGAACTACTAGTTTTTCTTTTCATTTTAGATTGTTGTCTTTCTAATTTTGGTGTTTCTTCGTTGTAATTACTCCATTTGAACTTTTTCATTTTTTCTGACCTTATCTATTGTTGAATTTTAGTATAAAGTTTAGTCTCTTTTCATAAGTTTAATCCTTTTTCTTCAATTCTGCAGCACCAAAAAAAAAAATAAAAATAAAATGGGAGTTTGGCTAATTAACCATATTTTATTAGGATGTTTTCTTGCTTTCATATCTGGGATTCAGGGTTTGAAGGTGTGTACTGATAAAGTTGGCCAATTTCCAACAAAATCAATGAAATATGAGCTTATGACATCGGAAAATTTGACATGGAAAAAAGAGATTATGTCTAAGCATCATAATCATTTGACGCCACCTGAGGAAAACGCTTGGTCTAAGTTAAACCCTAGGAAAAAGCTGAGGGAAGATTTTGATTACACTTGGAATGCCCTATATAAGACAATTAAGTAGTCAAATGGTACAAATAAGGTGGATTTCCTTAATGAAATTTCGCTTCATAATGTGAGGTTAAACCCTCAGTCATTACATGGGAGAGCTCAACAGACAAATATAAAGTATTTGTTGATGTTGAATGTTGATAGTTTAGCGTGGAGCTTTAGGAAAACTGCTTNAAAACTGCTGGGTTGCCTACACCAGGAGCTCCATACGGTGGCTGGGAAGCACCAAATATTGAGCTTCGTGGACATTTTGTAGGTTAGTCACTTGCCATGCTTATAGTTAGCTTGTAAACCATTGATCAAACATTTTTATATGTTATATGGTCTTCTTCTTATGTTTTTTGTTGTATTAGAAATTGATGGCAGATTTGACTAACAAAAAGTATTAGAAATTGCTGAAGTTAAAAGCATCACATTTAAGTTGCATCTTCTTTTACTGAAAGTGCTTCGGATATGAACAAAATGACTGACTGAAAATGTTGATATTATAGTCATGTGTGCAGCCAAGCATTTAAGGGGTTGGGTGGTGGAGTTATGTCTTTATTTTAGTATATTTTAATGTGGATGATAGGATTAATCAACACTGTATAATTTAATAGAATTGGTGACTTGATAAGAGGAATTCATATGGTGAAAGTCATAATACTTTTCTTACCTACACACAGAAGCTCAATTAATTCTCCTTATTGCTGTGTTGTGAGTAGGGTTAGATGAGGTGAGACAATTGTAAAGCTGATCACACTACAGTTGTCCACAGTGACAATAACATATTTGAACATGGAAATGTTCAGCTGAAATGGCACTAAGTTAAACTGCGTGAATCTACTTCTGCCGTGTAAGGGTGACAAAGTCAAACTTGATTAATACATTAGGAAAACTGTAGGTAACAGATTAAATACCTTATTTAGCAGACTAGATTAAATAGATTGCAAAAACTGCATGGATTAATAGAGTATAATTTTACGCAAGTAAGAATTCGATATTTCGAATTGATCCAAAACAAATAAGAAATAATTCAAAGTAATTTCAAAACAAATAAGGAAGTCTAAGAAAGTCTAAATTTTTGTAAAAAAGTTGGTAAATTTTGTATGTATAGTACTTGATTCTTAACAAAGTTACTTGATGCTATATGTAGTGTTTCAGATGCTACTGTCAGTCTATCACATTTATTAGCCTAATAATGGTTTGATTGGATTATTCTTTGTGTTTTAAGTTTGGAATTGAATTTTGCTGTTCGAATCAAGTACTATTGTTCAATCATTATAGAATAATTATAATACAACCCTGGATTTTTTCGGCGTCGTTCGACTTCTGATGTGAATTTTATGTATAAGGCATACTTTCTAAGTCCTATAGCATTTCCTCTCCAAAAACATATTAGTGTAACTTCAATTCAAGCAATCATTCAGTTTCTAGGCTCCAATTCAATTCTTACTCTATTTTCTTTAGTTTATTATTAGTAAGTCTTGTTTAGTTCAATTAAATTCGTCAATAGTTTAGTTTTCAATTCTTTGCCCTAGTTTTATTATTGTTAATATTTATTCTCCGTTCAATTTAATTATGTTTTGATTTTATTTTTCATTGTTAGTTTTATTTATCCAGTATCAATATGTGCGAGTAGTTTCCTTTCTAGTATTTAGGGGAGTTATGAACAATCCCAATGAACTTGTTTGGTACTGATAATTTAATTTATGTTCATTCAGAATTCTTGTCATCAATTATATTTCTCTTCCTAATTTAAATGTTGGCCAAGTTTAAATTATTAGACTGATTATTATCGAAACGATGTCGAGAGGTAAGATTACCAAAAATACATCACATGGATAATGGGCAAAACGAGTCTAGCGAGTGAGAGCCTTTAAGGGTTTTGAAAGAGTCTAAATTCGAGAGAATTAGTGTGCCTAATTAAGAGCGTCACTAGTTTCTAATCAATCGTTAATTAGTTTGTTGTTGATTCATAGTAAATCTCATGCCCTAGGCCTGTATTATTTTCTAAAATCGTGTTTAACTCTTGTTTTAGATTAATTGGTGTAGTAATTGATCTCCAATTCAAAGACCTCTTACAACAGAATGGATTTTAGAATTGAGTAGAAATTTGGTGTCTCCCTATGGATTCGATCTCTGCTTCCCTAGCTACATTAGTTGGAGTTGTTGGTTTATGTTTGATAGGTACTACGACTAGCCTTTGAGTGAGTATTTTTTTCTTACAAATATTGGGTTTCTATTTAAACAGATACCTATTATAAAAATAAATTATGGAATGAATTCGATTATGACTCACTACAAAAACGACCAAATAAATTATAAAAATAAATTATGCAAATATTTAGTTTGCGACGGAATTCACTCCGTCGCAAATTTTGCGAGGGATTTCCAAGTTTTTGCGACGGAAATATTTCCGTCGCAAATTTTGCCGAGGGAATCCCATTTTTTGCGACGGATATTTTCGTCGCAAAAAAGTTGACAAAAACAATCAAGCAACAAGGTTTTTGCGCCGGAATTTTGTTTTTTTTGCCGACGGAAATATTTCCGTCGCAAAATCCGTCGCAAATGTCGTCGCTATATCACACAGCAAAATACCTTGATTTTCCCCTTCAAAAAAGAATACAACGCAAACCCTTCTCCTTCTCCTTATACCGTCCTTCTCCCAACAAAGTACAAACACTCCTTCTTCTTCTCCTTCTTTTCCGGCGGCCTTCCGTCCTTATTCCGGCGGCCTTCATTCCGTTGTTGTTGTTTTTTTTTTTTAATTTTTCAATCGTTTTTTTTTTTTTTTTTTTCGGCGGTCTTCTCAACTGTTTTAGGGTTTTCTTCCGGGCGGTCTTCTTGCAAATTTCCTCCTTCCGCGTCTCTTTTCCGGCGCTCTCTTCCTTTCTTATTCCGTTGTAGTGATTGTGGTAATATACTTAATTTCGTGTTTTTAATTTCGTTATTTTAATTTCGTGTTTTTATTTTTTTGTTATTAATTTCGTGTTTTTAATTTCTTGCAAACTGAATTAATTTCGTGTTAGGGTTTTTAATTTCTTGTTTTTAATTTCGTTGTTTTTAATTTTTATCTTTTTTTTAATTTCTTTTCGGATTTTTGGTTGTTCATTTTCTTTATGCGAATTCATTTGTGATTTGTTTTTTGGTTTTTGATTTGGTTTTTTCGAGCATTGGTTGTATCGATTTGTGATTTGTGGTTTTTGATTTGGTTTGTATGCGAAACAACCAAAGAACAAAGATTATGAACAAATTATTAATCAGGCAGAACTACTGTTTTTCTTTTCATTTTAGATTGTTGTCTTTCTAATTTGGGTGTTTCTTCTTCGTTGTATTACTCCATTTGAACTTTTTTCTTTTTTCTGACCTTATCTATTGTTGAATTTTAGTATAAAGTTTAGTTCTTTTATCAAGTTAATCCTTTTTCTTCAATTCTGCAACAAACCAAAAAAAAATAAAAATAAAATGGGAGTTGGCTATAACCATATTTTATTAGGATGTTTTTCTTGCTTTCATATCGTGATTCAGGGTTTGAAGGTGTTACTGATAAAGTTGGCCAATTTCCAACAAATCAATGAAAATGAGCTTATGACATCGGAAAATTTGACTGGAAAAAAGAGATTATGTCTAAGCATATAATCATTTGACGCCACCCTGAGGAAACGCTTGGTCTAAGTTAAACCCTGGAAAAGCTGAGGGAAGATTTTGATTACACTTGGAATGCCCTATATAAGACAATTAAGTAGTCAAATGGTACAAATAAGGTGGTTTCCTTATGAAATTTTTCGCTTCATAATGTGAGGTTAAACCCTCAGTCATTACATGGGAGAGCTCACAACAAATATAAAGTATTTGTTGATGTTGAATGTTGATAGTTTAGCGTGGAGCTTTAGGAAAACTGCTTGGTTGCCTACACCAGAGCTCCATACGGGGCTGCGGAAGCACCAAATATTGAGCTTCGTGGACATTTTGTAGTTATGCTTAGACTTGGTCCTCTGCGCTTTAGAGTTAGCTTGTAAACCATTGCAAACATTTTTATATGATATGGTCTTCTTCTTATGTTTTTTGTTGTATTAGAAATTGATGGCAGATTTGACTAACAAAAAGTATTAGAAATTGCTGAAGTTAAAACATCACATTTAGGTTGCATCTTCTTTTACTGAAAGTGCTTCGGAATGAACAAATGACTGACTGAAAATGTTGATATTTAGTCATGTGTGCAGCCAAGCATTTAAGGGTTGGGTGGTGGATTTTATGTCTTTATTTTAGTATTTTAATGTGGATGATAGGATTAATCAACACTGTATAATTTTAGTAGAATTGGTACTTGATAAGAGGATTCATATGGTGAAAGTCATAATACTTTTCTTACCTACACACAGAAGCCTCATTAATTCTCCTTATTGCGTGTTGTGAGTAGGGTTAGATGAGGTGAGACAATTGTAAAGCTGATCACACTACGTTGTCCACAGTGACAATAACATATTTGAACATGGAAATGTTCAGCTGAATGGCACTAAATTAAACTGCGTGAATCTACTTCTGCCGTGTAAGGGTGACAAGTCAAACTTGATTAATACATTAGGAAAACTGTAGGTAACAGATTAAATACCTTATTTAGCAGACTAGATTAAATAGATTGCAAAAACTGCATGGATTAATAGAGTATAATTTTACGCAGAAGAATTCGATATTTCGAATTGATCCAAACAAATAGAAATAATTCAAGTAATTTCAAACAAAAATAAGGAAGTCTAAGAAAGTCTAAATTTTTGTAAAAAAAGTTGGTAATTTTGTATGTATAGTACTTTGATTCTTAACAAGTTACTTGATGCTATATGTAGTGTTTCAGATGCTACTGTCAGTCTATCACCTTTATTAGCCTAATAATGGTTTGATTGGATTTATTCTTTGTGTTTTAGTTTGGAATTGAATTTTGCTGTTCGAATCAAGTACTATTGTTCAATCATTATAGAATAATTATAATACAACCCTATGCAGTTTTCAATATTTTATTTTGCCATTTAGACTAAAATAATTATATGCGTGACTTGTGTAGAATTTTCCACTATGAAAAGAGGGAAGTAGTTGGATGTATTGTAGGAAGGTCGGATCTTCTATGAACCCTGCTTTAAGGAAGGAGTTGAGGAATTCTTCAATATTGTAAACATCATCCGCAGACAACTGACCCAATGAAGTTAGGTGTCCGTGTGTTAAATGCAAGAACAAACGCATCTATGATCCGGACACAGTAAAGTATCATTTGTATGCCAAGGGGTTTACACCGGATTATTATAAGTGGCATTTGTCATGGGAAGGTTACCTTAGAGTCCTCCGACCGGCAATCCAATGACTATCGTGAATGTTTATGGATGCCTTTTGGACATAACCAGATCAATCGGGTACCCAATCAAGGAGGAACCTAACCCCGAGGCCAAGCAGTTCTATATGAATGCTAAAGGCTTCTGAACAACCTTGGGTTGAAGGGATTCAATGTCTAGATTAGAGGGCCTCTAAATAACTAGTATTAAATCCGAGTTCAATATGCCCCAACGGGGTGTAGATGCCATTGTGTCTGTTGTTTAGTGATTCGTCTCCTAAACACTATATAGGGGAGACATTCTACGAGGTAAGAAAATGTGTTTCAGGGTGGAGATGCCTGCTAAGAGAGTTGATGCATGCCGAAAGGTGGTATGTTGTTTTGGAAAGGTGATGTCACTTGTCTAAGTGTACTGTTTGCGGCAGCGACCGTTACAAGAAGACTCGAAAGGGAATGACGTTCCTCATAAGTTCTCATTCATCTTCCGTCACTCCTAGGCTACAAAGAATGTTTGCCACCAAGGACATTGCGGAGGAAATGCTCTGGCATGCAAAATTCCTCGGTTGGCAGGTACAATGGCACACCCTAGCGACACTGAAGCGTGGAAAAGGTTGGATAGTTCTCACAGGAGTTTGCGTTTGAACCTCGTAATGTTAGGCTCGGTTTGTGTACGGATGGTGTTTGATCCTCATGGGAAGTTTGGGGTACTATTCTTGTTGGCCAGTCTATTGACCCCATATAACTTGCCCCCATCGATGTGTATGAAAAGGAATTCATGTTCCTATCATTGATTATTCCCGGTCCCAACAACCCCAAGGAAACCTAGATGTTCATGCACCACTATAGAAAGTTCAACAGTTTGTGGAAGTTGTGTGTACTACTTACGACATTTTCAAGTAAACAAAATTTCAATCTTCGAGCTGCCATCTTTATGGACTATTGGTGACTTTCTCCGCTTATGGTTATGATGTCTGGTTGGTCACCATGGTTTTAAAGCTTGTCCGCTATTGCATGGAGAAAAGCAATCATTCTCGGTTGAAAATAGTGGCAAGGTGTCTTGGTTGACTGCCATAGGCATTCCTTTCACCGATCACCCGTTCAGGAACAGCAGACAGACTTTTTGTAAGAACAAAGGTTCAGAAAGGTGATCCTCCCCATATCATGTCAGGGATGAACTATGGGAAATGTGTGAAAGACCATTCCATAGTCGACTGATGGCCCGAACACTTATTCTGTGAAAAAGGTAAATCTGTGGTCAAGAGGAAGCATTTTTCGGGACCCTGCCCTATGGAAGCATAATCCTCGCCATACTTAGACGTGATGCAATTGAGAAGAACTTTTTTGATCAACTCATCCACACATTATGGATGTCAAAAACAAACTTGTGATACACCCGCTCTAGACTCGACATTGAGGCGTTTGTAAACGGCCCGAGCTACATCTACAGCAGGATGACAGAGGGAAAGATGTCAGGCCGAGTGCACCATCCCCTCTTGATAGAGATTAAAGAAAGGTTCTGTTGAGTGGTTAAGCAGTTGCGTTTCCCTGATGGCTATGCGTCCAATTTGAGGAGATTGTTGATTTGAAAGTTGTAAACTAACTGAAATGAAGAGTCATGATTGTCATGTTTTCATGGAAAGGTTTGTTGCCTGTTGCTTAAAAGAATTTCTCCCTACCCATGCTGGAATGCGGTTACAAGATAAGCCAATTTTTCCGGAGATCGTTGTGTACAACAATCAAAGTCACGGACATGGAACGATTGGAGAGAAACATTGGCAGAGATCATTTGCAAGCTTGAAAAGATTTTCCCTCCCTTCGTTCTCCAACTCTATGGAGCATTTGCCGATACACTTGCCTTATAGGGCCAAAGTGTTTGGACCTGTTCAATACCGATGGATGTATCCATTCGAAAGGTAAGTAGTTGTTAATCTGCAAAATTCATAAGTTTTTTTTCCTAATTGTATAGCCAGCGCTACGATACTAAACTGTGTTGATGCTTTTTAAAACCATAGGTTCCTGAATCATTTAAAAAGAAGATTGGTAACAAAGCTCGTGTCGAAGGTTCAATATGCAAGTGCTAACCTAATTGAAGAGGTAGCAAACTTCTGCTCTCCATTACTTTGACCCCAAGTTCGACACAAAAGCAAGAGATCTGGTCGAAATGTCAACCCGATATTAGGAGGACGTAGATAACAAACAACGAGTCCCGGAATGTTTAGAGTTGAAGGGGTCCGTAACTACTCAAGGGAAAGCAATATTTCTAGATGAAGAAGCACTCCTATCGGCGCATTATTTTGGTTTTGTAACAAACAGCGGCATTTAGGAGACAATAAAGGTACCCCGTTCCTCCTCTTCTACTATAACTAAAACTTAGCATGTGGAAACATGTAAAAATAGTAGCTATACACAATTTTTAACCCAAACTCATGCCATTTTCTAGGAAGTTTGAGGACTATATGAAAACAATTGCATCCAGCTTTGCTTGCAGAAAAGTTCATGTTAAATTTGAAGGTGATTCCCCAAATTGGTTGCGTATGAAGGTAAAGAGTTAACAAACAATTTGAATAGGTTTCATGATATCCCTTTTGTATACTTAAGCGCTGTAATGGTCCGAAACATTGACAAGGTCCATGAGGAGAAACCAGATTCTGATTTCGTACAAGCGTTGGCTATGGGCCCTTCCCAAGCGGTTCGCACTTTAGTCAAATTGTAGGTTGGTGGCTTCAACTCCATACAAGTGCGTACGGCAGTCACAAATCAACCATGATTACGGTGTTTGTGTTTCGGGTGAAGATGGCACTGAGTATTATGGAATTTTAGAGGATATCATAGAACTTGTCTACAACCGGGTAAAAAAGAATACAAGACTATGTTATTTAAGTGTTCATGGTTTGATTGTGTCAGGGTATTAACGTACATCACGCTACACAAGCTCGTCGAAATCAATCACACTAAAGAAGGTACCCCAACATATGCCCATTGTGTTTATCTTACCAAGTTACCCAAGTTTTCTACACATCTTATCCAGCCGTAAACGGGATCGAATTCAGTGGTGGGCAGTGTTCAACAACAACGCTAGTTCGTGTTGATCGCCAGTTGCATGCAAGAGTTTTTTAGCACCAGAACCTTCAACAACCCTATGTCCCCGAATGAGATTCCGGACTATACTATGTTATGATTTTGTTGTCTCAGAATCCGAGGACGATGAAATAATGTCTGATGATGAGGACGATGAACCTGAACTGACGTCTAGCAATTCTGAAGAAGATGAAGATGAGGACAACAATTGCATTTTTTGGATGACAGTAGTGATGGATTTAGTAGTGATCATAGTTGTGATTAGCTGTTGTGGTCTTGTTTCCAAGTGTTATGAAGAATATATTTTTGGTCTTCCCATTTTCTCACTTGTATGAATTGTTAAATTGTTGCAAAAGACATCGCTTTGTTTATTAGATTATAAATTCCCATATTTTGTCTTGCTTAAGTATTATTCTAACCTTTTATCTTATCACCCTTACCTTTATTATTTTTCTTTGTTTATATTATGGTGTTTTGTACTTAATTTCAATTTCAATCACCAAATTTCATGTGAATCTACTATTGGTCTTGTATGTTTCAGGTACTCATGGAAGGAAGAACAAAGGTAAAAGAGAGCCGCTTCTTGGCTCGCAGTAGCAACAACGGCAGGAGCAGCCTCCATCACCATCAGACATGCAATTACAAGTGCAGCCCAGTTGCTCGACAGCTAGATGCTGCTGCTTTCCTTGATGAGTCCGGGAAGCTTGTGTTGGACCGTATGACTTTGTGGTATATTTTCCTTCATGCAAATTTATCAATGTTAGCTTTTTAAAATAGGTTAATTTGCGAGAAAACTTGGGGCATAACTTGCTTCGCTGTGATCAGGTTTGATGACCCAAACGTGAAGAGGGAGATCAAGGATAACTCCAAGCTCATTACCATGCTCCTTGGAGAACTATAACGAAGTTGATGATGTTACCAAGAACAATGGTGGAACCTGTTTACGGTAATGTTATTTATATAATTCAGAAACCAAGTATGATGTAATTTACATTTTAACTTTTTTTGGATTATGATTTAAGTGATATCAAATTTAGCAGGTTTTGATGATGATATATGATAAATACATAAGTACTACTTTTGTTGCTGAATTTCGATACCATTAGAAAATATTATGTATGATGCATTAATTATTAAAGTTTGACGTTATTGCAGAAAAGATGCAACTTGGCTGCTGAGTTTGAACCTCAAGTTAGACATGAATTCCAATCTAGGGTTGGAATCGATTGCGTGACATGTTCTACAAACTCACGCACAATGCTGGTAACAACTTACCAAGTGGGTGAGTGAAACGTTTACAAAAAGGCGCAAGATGTGATATCGGGTGAATGACCGTTCAAGAAAAGATCGGCACAAAACAAGAAGAACAGAAGGGGTGGTTCAATGGAAAATGCATTGAACCTACCCACTATCAAGGGTCTTTCTTCACCAGTGCGCATGCTAAGAAGATGGTTATTTCTTCATGTGTCATTTACATTTTCTACCATTTGTAATCTATCTCTATCTTTAATTTTATCTATTTGGTTTCATTATCATTTACACGAAGGAGAATGAAGGAAAGCTCCCCTCCCCAGTTGATCTGCTCCTCCGTACGCATTTCAAGGATGTCCCGGGAAAGGAAAGTGCCTGCGAACCACACAGCAAGCAAATTGCAGTAAGTTTTTAACACTTGTAGTTATTCCTTTTAGGATGTTAGAGAATTTATAGGTTTAAATGAAGAGTATGTGAAAAATGGGCACATTTTAGCATTTCGGGCCTTTCGAGCCCATTTGAACCTAAAACCATGTAAAGGGTAGTTTGGTATAATGTAGACTTTGTAACACTTTGTAGTTATTCCTTTAAGGATGTTTAGAGATTTATAGGTTGAAATAAGAAGTATGTGAAAAAAATGGCACATTTTTAGCCATTTCGGCCATTCGAGCCCATTTGAACCTAAAACACATGTAAAGGGTAGTTTGGTATAATGTAGACTTTGTAACACTTGTGTTATTCCTTTTAAGGATGTTTAGAGAATTTATAGGTTGAATGAAGAGATAGGTGAAAAATGGGCACATTTTGGCGCCATTTCGGGCCATTTCGAGCCCATTTGAAACCTAAAACACATGTAAAGGGTAGTTTGGTATAATGTAGACTTTGTACACCTTGTAGTTATTCCTTTTAAGGATGTTTAGCTTATTTATAGGTTGAAATGAGAGATATGTGAAAAATGGGCACATTTCGCGCCATTTCGGGCCATTTCGAGCCCATTGAACCTACAACACATGTAAAGGGTAGTTTTGGTATAATGTAGACTTGTAACACTTGTAGTTATTCCTTTTAAGGATGTTTAGAGAATTTATAGGTTGAAATGAAGAGATTATGTGAAAAATGGGACATTTTTAGCCATTTCGGGCCATTTCGAGCCCATTTGAACCTAAAACACATGTAAGGGTAGTTTGGTATACTGTAAGACTTTGTAACACTTGTAGTTTGGCCTTTTAAGGATGTTTAGAGAATTTAAGGTTGAAATGAAGAGATATGTGAAAAATGGGCACATTTTTAGCCATTTCGGGCCATTTCGACCCATTTGAACCTAAAACACATGTAAAGGGTAGTTTGGTATAATGTAGACTTTGTAACACTTGTAGTTATCCAACAAAGGATGTTTTATTGAATTTATAGGGTTAAACCAAAAAATTTTTCCTTTTTAACGCTTTTTAAATATGTGCCTAATTTAATTTTAATTGTGTTTTGTAGGAGACCTACCAGAAGAAGCTTGAGGAAACAACAGTGACGGAGTCAGAGACGCCCATGAGTATATTGGGAGGCATCTGGTGTCGTAGCAAGAAAGGTCGCGTGAAGGGTCTTGGTATTGGTGCGGACCTGTATACAGCTCTTCAAGCTCTTCGAGAAGATCTGGATCATCGAAGCAATACACCCATCTGTGCTTTCTCCAAATGAAAGAACATTTAGAGAAACATGTGGAGAAGGTGCGGGAGGAGTGCGGGAGAGGTC
>PYUH01000412.1:1374654-1414205 GCA_016808085.1 Suaeda aralocaspica | reverse complement strand
CGGGCTGAGGTTGAGGAGAAGGTGCGAGCTGAGATTGAGGAGAAGATGCGCGCCGAGTTTGAGGCAATGCAGAGGACACAGAAGGAGTTTATGGAGCAGATGATGAGTCGATTCGGTAGCGACAGTTGTTCACCTTTCCAAATTCAGCGTCGGGACTCACCAGACGACGACGGCAGCGGCGCCGGGCAAGGGATGCAGCTGTAGATAGATATCTTGTTCCATATAACATACCTTAGCTCCATTATTATCATTGTTAAACTTTAAAACTATGAAACTATTTAAAGCCGGAAATACTTTGTAGGCATATGTTACATTTGAAATATATAATTCTCGGAAAATATAAATTGTCCTTATTTGATTAGAATACATAACGCGTCAGTTCGTACAGGTTCACAGGCACAAATACAAATAAGCAATCAAAACATTAAAAATCCGTCAGTTTTTTACGACGGAATATACCGTTTGCGACGGATTTTCTGTCGCAAATTTTGCGAGGGAATATTGCGAGGGAAATTCCGTCACAAAATTTGCGACGGAAAATTCCGTCGCAAAATTCCCTCGCAAATTTTGCGACGGACTTTTGCGAGGGAAATTCCGTCGCAAAATTTGCGACGGAATTTTGCGACGGAATTTTCCCTCGCAAAACAATTCCGTCGCAAAAAAAAGATTTGCGACGGAATTTCCGTCGCAAATTTTGCGAGGGAAAATTCCGTCGCAAATGAAGCATGACTCCGTCGCAAAAAATTTGCGACGGAAATTCCGTCGCAATGATGGAAGTTTGCGACAAAAAAAATAGCGACGGACCGTTAGCGACGGAATTCCGTCGCAAACTACATTTTGCGACGGAATTCCGTCGCAAACTACATTTTTAGACGGAATTAACCGTTTTTGCGACGGAATTATTCCGTCGCAAAATTGAGGTTTTCTCGTAGTGACTAGACCTAAAAAAAGTACTATTATAGATCATCGATAATTAAGGATGACCCATCATTTTGATGATCCTGGCTACACCAGTATGTATGTATGTATGTATGTATGTATGTATGTATGTATGTATGTATGTATGTATGTATGTATGTATGTATGTATGCATGTATGCATGTATGCATGTGTGCATGTGTGCATGTGTGCATGTGTGCATGTGTGCATGTGTGCATGTGTGCATGTATGCATGCATGTATGTATGTATGTATGTATGTATGTATGTATGTATGTATGTATGTATGTATGTATGTATGTATGTATGTATGTATGTATGTATGTATGTATGTGTGTGTGCATATATTTATATAGAAAGAGGATCATGTGAAAACTTTTTCACCATGAAAACTGTTTTCATCGTGAAAGCCAAAAAAAAAGGGTACAATAGAGTTATAAAGGGTACACGTACTTCATTGATGACATTTTCATAAATAATAAAAAATTTGTTGCAAATGTACCTAGCTACACCACTTTAATCTTAATATGTACCGCTTTAAATTAAATCTTATATGTACCCCTTTTTTGTGGTTTTCACGGTTTTCAGCAAACTTAAGGTTTTTTAGTGGATCCTTACTCTATATATATATATATATATATATATATCCTCTATCTATATATCATATCTCTCTCTATATCTCTATCTCTCATATAGAAAGAGGATCATGTAAAAATTGTTTTCACCTGAAAACCACAAAAAAGGGTACAATAGAGGTTAAAGGGTACACGTACTTCATTGATGACATTTTCATAAATAATTAAAAAATTGTTGTAAATGTACCTATACCACTTTAATCTTAATATGTACCGCTTTAAATCTTATATGTTCCCCTTTTTTGTGGTTTTCACGGTTTTCAGCAAACTTAAGATTTTTAGTGGATCCTTACTCTATATATATATGCCCCTATAAGGGAAATCTACTAAAAATCCCCACAAAAACTAAAAACTAAAAACCTCAAATATAGACCGTAAGATTTAGAAGATTTAGATCAACGCTTTAGAGTAAAGCTGATTAAATTTTGGATAAAAGCCTGATTAAACAAATATCATTCTCTCTCTTCCCATAATTTTTGCCAGAGAAAATTGTGCTATAGAACATTGTGATGATAATCTTCTTCTTCAATTCAATTAAACTGAGTTGATTTACCGCATCATTACCACCTTATTCGACTGTCTGCATCATCATCGTATTCTTCAATTCGTTGCATCATTATCATCTTTTTCAATTTATTGCATCATCGTCAACTTCTTCGGTTGTTCGCATCATCATGTTCTTTTTTGATCTATTGCATCATCATCAACTTCTTCGATTGGTCACATCATCATCTTGTTCTTCGGTTTGTTACATCATCATCTTATTCTTTGATTTGTTGCATCATCTTCAACTACTTAGTTCGTTTGCATAATCGTCTTCTTCAATTCGTCATCAATTGATTTGTTCGGTAAACACTTGAATTGATAGATTAACTTCCAAACTATTAGATTACATATTAATGTTAAATTAACTTAAAATTCTAAATTAATAATTACATTCATAAGCTAATTTGACATATAATTGGATTGATTGTTATAGAGAAGAAGAAAGAGAAGCTTAGCAATTGTGTGTGCAATAGAGATGATATTTAGAACAACAAGTTTGTTTTTTAGAATATTAGTATTTTCTCTACTACAACTAGAAGATGGTGAGGAATTTTTTAATTACTTAATTTTCCTAGATACACAAGCATTTCAACAAATTATGTGAATTTTTGGAACAACAACACTACTTTTAGTACATTAATTATTGAGTTCAAAATATGGGACTCAAATTTAAATATAATTGAATATATTGTTATAAAGAAGAAAAAAGAGAAGCTTAGCAATTGCTTGTGCAATAGAGATGATATTTAGAACAACAAGTTTATTTTTTACAACATTAGTATTTTCTCTACTACAACTAGAAGATGGCTAGGAATTTTTTTATTATTTAATTTTCCTAGATGTACAAGTATATAAAAAAATTGTGTGAATTTTTATTACAACAACACTACTTTGTAGTACATTACTTATTGAGTTCAAAATATGGGAATAAAATTTTAATATCAAACTTTTTTAAATAACAAAATAAGTGAATATTTAAAACAACTAGACTAATGTTTAGATCTTTAGTATTGAGTTTTAGAACATGGGAGTTAAAAGCTTTTGTATTATTACAACATGATTTACACTAAAAAAGTATATATATTTACATATACACAAAACAAATAAGGTTGAGTTTTAATACAAATTAGAGAATATTTAGAAAAACTAGACTATTTTTTTTAACATTAGTATTGTTTTTTTTAATGTACTCTTTCTTTTATAATCTAAGAATGAGAAATATAACATATTGACTTTTTAGTACATTACTTATTTATGGTGAGCATCTAGGGTAAATGATGAAGAGGATAATATGGATTTGTGTGGTGATACTATTTCATATTTGAGCTTAGTGTAGTAAAGCATCTTGAGTGTAGGAGTGATGTGAAGCAGGAGCTGCCAGGTGAGGCTTGTTGGAGGTTGAGGGAGGTGGGAAATTGAAACAAAAGGAAGTGGGATTGTTATGGTTATAACATATTGTCCTCACACTTTGATTCCCAAAAGTTGGAGGTCTTTGTGCTTTTCACTATATTATTCACTGTTCTATGGAACCTTGTATAATGGTTCTTTTTTCCCTTCCCCTTCTATTCTTGTGTTTATTATTATGGGAAATATGTTTTAGCTTGTGCTCTATTCCCTACGATTCGTTGTCCTTGTTTGTTTCATGTACGGATTTGATTGAGTTATAATACAAATAAGAGAATATTTAGAAAAACTAGACTTATTTTTCGAACATTAGTATTGATTTTTTAAATGTACTATTTCTTTTACAATCTATAAATGATAAAAATAACATATTGACTTTTTATTACACTTGTTATAGAAAATGGAAAAATAAGAAAGCAATAACTCAAGCACTAAAGTAGAAAATTCTACAACTCCTACTCCTCCGGTTGCAACAACACCAACTACAACAAATACTACTATGACGTTTATTCATCATGCTTGTTTCACCCCAAGGGGTTCGAAGGAATGGCTTTATAGAGAGACCTGGCACTGAAAAAAAAGATAAGGATGGTAATGTCGACACATCTACTACAATAAACAAGGATACAATTAAGATGGTGATAGTCGATCTAGAATTTTGAAAAAGAAGGAGGAAGGTAATTGTGTGACTAGCTTTAATTCTCAAAGAAGAAGCACTAATCGAGCGGGGTGTGATGCAAGAATTGGTATAATGAAACGGAAACATAATAACTTTATGTTTTATCTTTTTCATGAATCTCATAACCATTTGTTTGCTACTCCTACAAGTATGCACTTCCTGAAAAAGTTCAAGAAAATTAATGCTTGCCCACAAACAATTTATGTTTGACAATTCAAGATTGAACATAGGACCAAATAAAACTTTTCGATTAATTAAAGAGCATGTGGGTGGCTAAGATAATGTTGGGGCCATAATGGTTGATTTTAAGAATTTTATTTGAGATCTGAAGTCCTACTTACGTAATGTTGATACTGCAATGTTTAGATGAACAGAAATGTCTAATGAGACTGTTTTGGCTGATGCAATAAGTCAGAAAAATTATTCGGTATTTGGTGATATGCTTTCATTTGACACAACATATGACACTAACAAATACTTTTGGTATTTGCCCCGTTTACCGGAGTGGATCACCACTAAAATATGTTACTTTTGGCATCAGTTTACTTGCTAATGAAGATATTGAGTCTTTCGTCAGGTTGTTTTAGTGTTTTCTAAAAGTCATTGGAAATAGTCAACCTATTTATTTGATAATCGATGAAGATCCTGCCATGAAAGTAGCTATTGAAAGTGTTTTCACTAGAACAAATCACAGACTATGTATGTGGCATATTATGAAGATGTTTCCTAGCAAATTTGGTCCAATTTATGTTTAGAAACAGACTTTTTGGATAAACTTAATGCTGTAGAGTGGGATGCAGATATAGAGCCACATGGATTTATTGTTCGTTGGTTGGAATGCAATGATGAATGAATTTGGTTTAAAAAACCATAATTAGTTTTCTAAAATGTTTAACATACAAGAATTGTGGATCCCATCTTACTTTCGAGATCTTTTCTTAGGTGGCATCTTACGGTCTACCCAAATATCTGAGAGTGAAAACAACTTTTTATAAGATTTACAAATCTCAATTGTACTTTGGTTGAGTTGTGGTTCAAAGTTGAATATGCAATGGACTCTCAAAGGCATGACCAAGATAAACTAAACTGTAAAAGTGAAGTAAGTTATCTCGTTATGTGACTCCTTTTCATTTAGAAAAGCATGCTAGTATTGTCTATGAACTTTTGTATAAGTTTTAACATGAATTTCTGCATGCTACTTTTAATTGTGGAATTTCAAGCTTGAAGAAGGGGTTGAGAAGTATGAAATTCACTACAACAAAATTGGCCAAAGACATCTTTTATAAGAGATCGTTGGAACTCAATAAGGGGGCGTTTGGTTCACGAAATATAGGTATGAGGTATGGGTTTAGAATGACTAATACCCATACCATGTGTTTGGTTGGCAAAAGTATGGATTTTAAACCCATACCTCAAACCCATGAGGTATGGGGTTTAGAAACCTTGGGGGGGAGGTGGGTTTGGGTCATTCCATTCCCTTAGGCATCAAATAAAAGGAGGGAAAGAAGAGAGAGAAAAGCCAAATTGCCGCCATTGTGAAGAGTCTCCTGCCGCCATATCATTTCATCCTTGAGCAGCAAATCTTCAACTTCATCCAGGTAATTTATTTACTTATTTTTACATTAATTTAAATAAAAATTGAAAACTTGTTCTTATTTTATGATATTTATTCATTTTTACATTCTCTTCTTCCCCAAATTTGTTGTATAATAATTGACAGTCATAGCATAATTCTGAGTTTCTGACCATTATTATTCATAACTATCCTTCATTGTATGAATTAGATTGCTTTATTTTATGAAATTAGATACGAAATTAAATTCAATAAGGTCAAAGTTAGAAATCTAAATTGCGGCAACCGCAAAACTCCTTCGTGTAATTAGCAAAAATCCAATACGAAGTACTTTAAATTTCATCCAAATCAAAACCTTTGTTTGCTTCCTGAAATTAGCAAAAATTATTGAAAATTTTGAAGATGAGGCAGTAATAAAGCTCATGCATATACAAACAACTAAAAATAGATAAATCAATCACTAAGCTAATTATTTTTCCTTCATCTGACTAGTAGTTTTGTTAAACAGAGAAGCAAGACTCTGACTATGAGTATAGCTTAAACAAATAAAGCTTTAATTAATAATTAATGGCACTAATTAGAGTAGTAATTATATATTCTTGCACGTAATTTTTCTTTTGTTGTTGTCATAGAATTATTGCATTCCTTTTCCTTTTTAATTTGGCTTGTGTATATTGCTAGTAGTTTTGTTGTAATTCTTGGGTAAATAATATTTTTTTTTTATAACATGTCATATTGATATGATATGAAAGACAAATTATCTAAGTTGATAGGTACATATATAGACTCTATAAACACATAAATCATACCCATCTAATGTCAACACTAATCAATCTATAGGGTAATCCTTTTTATTATGTTGTGCTTTTACAGAAATGGAGTCATGTGGACTATCCCTGGTAAGGAAGAAGAGAAAGCGACAAACAGAACTACTTGTAACTTTATTGGTTATAATAAATATCATGATCCTCATGTATTTTGTGCTACGTAGTTTAGGTGTAACTCTACATAGAATACACCGAAATAGAGATAAGAAACGTAATAGATTAGTTAATTTAAACTCGTTGATTAGAGATAGTGATGTTGCTTGTAGGAGTGAATTGCGTATGAATAGACATACTTTTGGTGTACTTTGTGAGATGATAAGCGAGATTGGTGGGTTGAGAGGGACTAGAAATATGAGCTTACAAGAGATTGTAGCTATGTTTTTGTATACATTATCTCATCATAAAAAGAATAGGTCGATAGGGCATTACTTTTATAGGAGTGGAGAAAGTGTTAGTAGACAATTTAACCTTTGCCTCCTTGCGGTTCTAAAGCTACACCATCACTTGCTCAAAAAACCTACACCTATTACAGAAGATTGCGAGGATAGTAGATGGAAATGCTTCCAGGTATATTTAACACTATTAAAATATAATTAAAAAAAGTCATTCTTTAATTGATTAAAAACAATGTTCTAGATACATTATATGTAAATAAACTTGTTAATTTTCTTTATAATTGTAGAATTGTTTAGGAGCCCTAGATGGTACATTTATTAAAGTCCATGTTCCAAACGAGGATAGAGGAAGGTATCGAACAAGGAAAGGAAACCTTGCAATGAATGTTTTAGGTGTTTGTACACCTAACATGGAATTTATTTTTGTCTTACCTGGATGGGAAGGCTCTGCACATGATGGTCGTATTTTAAGAGATGCAATTTCGAGGCCTAATGGTTTAAAGGTGCCACAAGGTAATTCATGTGATTAAAAAATACCAGATATAACGATTTTCTCTATTATAATTAGTAACGACTTCTTTTTATCATGTGATTTTCAAGGTTGTTACTTTTTGGTAGATGCTGGTTACACTAATTGTGAGGGGTTTCTTGCACCATATAGAGGGCATCGTTATCACTTGAAAGAATGGGGGGATCAAGTACCAATAAGTGCTGAGGAGTACTTCAACATGAAACATTCTAAAGCTAGAAATGTAATTGAGAGAACTTTTGGTTTGTTGAAGGGAAGGTGGGCTATTCTTAGAAGCCCTTCTTTTTTTTCAACTGTCACTCAAGGTCGCATTGTTACAGCGTGTGCTCTACTACACAATTTAATTCGAAAGCACATGCCAACAAATTTTGAGGTTGATGATTCATCGGATGAGAGTGATGATGAGAATGAGGACATTGGTGATGATGTTGAATACATTACTCAAGTTCAATCATCAGATGTTTGGACCGGTTTTAGAAATAATCTAGCACAAACCTTATTTAATGCTTGGAGAGCTAGGCACAATAATGAACCATGATCAATTTTTTGATGAATGACTCTTTAGTCTTGACCTTATGTTTGGCGTTTTGTGACAATCTTTGTATTTTATGAATTTTTGTTTTCTCATCTTTTTGTTTGATGTTAAGAAAGGAATGAACATGATATATTTTTTTAACTTTAACTATTTTCATTATGTGATACAATATTGCTTCCTATATCATAAATAAGTATTTTTTTTACGTATTCTTACTTAATTTATTAATTAGGATGGATGCAAATGGTCAAAGTTCTCAAGGTGGAAGAGGAAAGAATAAGCGCTTTTGGAAGAAAGAGGAGGAAGAAGCTTTGATTGATTGTTTGTTGGAGTTAAGTTGTGACCAACAATGGAAAGGAGAAGGAGGATTTAAGAATGGATACTTGAACCAGTTGGAGCTTATGTTGAACACTAAGTTTCCAGGATGTGGTTTGAAAGCTGTTCCTCACATCGAATCAAAGTTTAAATGGTTCAAAGATAAGTATGCAATAGTTGCTGAAATGGTGAACAAGACATCTGGTTTTCAGTGGGATGAAAAAACTAGTACAATACAATGTGAGAGACAAGCTTATGATGATTTTTGCAAGGTAAACAATTTCACTTATTTTTTATTAAATGAAATTTGCATTTTACTTAATCTAATATATAACTAATATGTTTTTAGACTCATCCTAAAGCTGGAGGATTATGGAAGACTCCTTTCCCTTATCTTAGCAAGCTAGATGAAATATTCGGTGTTGACAGAGCTAATGGTCTTGCGTCTGAGCTGCCTGAGGACTCTATCCGTAACATTGAACAAGAGGTTGTTCACCTTGATAATGATAGTGACAATGAAGAATTATCTTTTACCCGTTCACCTAGTCTAGCTACAGATTATACTGAGCCCCAACCTCCTCCTGCTAAGAGAATGAAAAAGGAAAAGACTCCAAAGACTAATGAGAAAAAAAGAGCTACTCGATTAGAAAACTTATCATCTGTTGACAACATGGCAGTTGGATTCACTGGATTTATGAAGGATATGAATAATCATCTTGCTACTATTGCATCTGCCATGAGTACAACACAAGAGCGTGAACAAGAAATTGTTGAACAAAAGAGAA
This sequence comes from Suaeda aralocaspica, assembly GCA_016808085.1. Classification (NCBI taxonomy): domain Eukaryota; kingdom Viridiplantae; phylum Streptophyta; class Magnoliopsida; order Caryophyllales; family Amaranthaceae; genus Suaeda; species Suaeda aralocaspica. Next base: position 1,405,045 of record PYUH01000412.1, on the reverse strand, counting down.
GGCTATTATCCGAGATTGGAAGTTTGCCTGGAATTACCCAAGCTGAAGTTATAAGAGCTGCTAGTTTGTTTTCATCAAATCCTAGCCAAATGGAGATTTTCTTTTCAAGTCCTAATGATGATTGGAAAAGGGAGGTGGTGCTTGATCTTTTGAGTCGTAATGCTTGAGATGATCAACATATTTTCATGACAATTTGCCAAATTTGATGGTTTATGGATTTGTTTTATTTGAATAATTGTTAATCACTGGGAATTTATTTAGGATTTTTGAGTGTTAGCTTTAATATTATTAAATAATTATTTCAAATAAACAAAATTTGAATTTTTTATCTGAAGTATTGCAATTGCGTTGTAGTTTTTGTTCTTAGAGAATTGGTTTTGCTATTTTCAATCGTAGTCTATATAAATATAATGACATTGGTTAGAATATAACATGGTATTTGTCCTAAAATTAAATATGTTATTAATTAAAATAAAGATTAATGAAAAAAATAGAGTTGATTCCTCATTCCAATAATTTTTAAACCAAACAACATGTAAGGGGATGAGATTTCATTCCAGAATTGAACCAAACACAAGGTATTAAGTATCAAGTTCCAACCCGATACCTCTCTAACCCCATTCCTCATTCTAAACCCATACCACTTTGCGAACCAAACGCCCCCTAACAGGTTTCTTTGGCTAAGAAACCTATTTAAGCTATGAAATGGTCTCTTTAATTTCTTTGAGAGACCTGATAAGTGAAAACAGGTCTTTTTGAGTTGGTTACTAAAATACGAGCTAGAGCGGTGGGGTCATCTTTTATTTGTCTGAACAATTTATAATTGGTGACATCTCTTGCGAACTCCTTGATTTTCCCTTCTGCCTCTTTCTCCTTCGTCCTCAATTATAGAAACTTCAAATCTACTCTATTTCTCTCTTTACTACCATGGGCCCATGGCTACTGTTCTTCACCGTTGCTTTCTTTCTCAATTGATTCGCTCTTTCTCTCCTCTTGAATCGGTATTTTTTTATGGCCATTTCTGTATTTTTGGTTGATTTTGTGGATTTTTGATGGATTATATTTGTTTGAGTTAGGGTTTTTTGTTTGTTTTGTGTGAAAAATTTGATATTTTTTGTTGATTGTTTAACCTGGTGTTTATTTGGTTTAATAAGTTCATTCTTCGTTTTTATTGTTTTTGATTGTGTATTAGTCGTAATTTTTTTGTTTTGATTAGGGTTTTTTGTTGGATGGATTGATTTTTAATTCGATTCTGAATTAATTAATCCATTTTTTTTTGTTTATGTTGTGAACTGATTTCCTCTAATGAATTATTTTTTTTGTATGAATTGTATTGTCTTATTGATTAGTTGCTTTTTTTTGTTTCGATTTTGCATGTACTTTGTGTTTCATTTTCATTTTTATATCAAAATTTTGATTTTGTGTATGTTAGATCGATGATAATTAGCTAATTTAGGGGAGGTTACGTTGTATATGATTGGGTTTCTTTAGTTAGAATTTTTGGGGTGATTTGATTGCGTTTTTCCAGTTAATTTGGAATGAATTTATCGATAAATAATTGATTTCAGCTTATTTGGATTGAATCTGTTGATTCATTAGATTGAATTTTCAAGATTGGTTAATTGATTAGAATTCAATTATACAGTAGTTGTTTGCAATTGAATTCACTGTTAAATCACTTTTTTTTTGTTAATGTGCTGGTTGTTAAATCTTTGATTGTCATTTTCTAATGATCAGGTTAAGAACCTTTGATTGGAATTCAATTATTGAGTAGTTGTTTGCAATTGAATTCACGTGCTTCTTTTGCTAGAGCATTTGCTATCTTAGTTGTCTCTCTAGGCATGAATTTAAGCTTTACTCCACTCATTCTGCTAGTTAGGTCCCTGCAAGACATCACCATAGTCAAATTCATATCGTAAAAAGTAGAATCGGAGTTGATTAGATTGACAGCTTGGCTACTATCTGAGGTTATAATCCCCTCTCTCATTGATATTCTTCTGCGAGTTTTAATCCCCCTGCACATATTCAGTTCCCACTATACTATTAGTGGCTCTCTTAGTCTTAAAGCCTACAATCCAATTACCATTTCGATCTCTACTCACACCTTCAATCCTAGCAATCTCTGAACATTTGACAACGGTTGCATCAATATTAATTCTAAAACATTAGCAATTACTGAAACTTTTGGAGAATTTCGGTGACCCATTCTTAATAGTGTCTTGTATCAACTTTAGTGTTGCTGGTTATCGTTCCTTTCTTATTACTGTTTTAATTGTATAACATCTATATTCTCTTCCCCATACAACATATGTCTAACTGGTTATGTGGTTTTTGTACAAGTGTAAATAATTGAGTTGGTTTTGGTCCAACATTGCTTTGCTGTATCTGTTTCCCCTTTTTTCACATTCCTCATCCCTGTTTGGTATCAAATTTGGATTGTGGACTTGATTTTACTAGTTTTTTGGATGATATTTGATTATATATGTCACTTTGCAAAGTCATTATTAGTGAGTGGTTCATACCTCTTAACTTATACATATTGATAATTTTTTCAGCTCTAGAAAAACTCAACTAGCTCATAATCTATGCGTCTCAACACAGGCAAGCTTTGTAATTTGCTGGGTAAACCCGTGTAGTGTACAACAAGGGATTCAGACAAAGAACTAGAATTAAAATGGTTACCATTGGATGATTATGCTAGAATGAATGTGTTTATGGCTGCTATTTGTGTGGTTTGGTTGTCGATAATTACAGTGGAATTTGTATACTATTGGTGTAACAATTCAATTTTCAGTCCAACCTTTAGAAGGATGTCCAGAAAACAGAAGTATCGGCAATGTCCAATTAGTATGAAATCATGATTGATACTAACATTGAACTTGTAATTTGGATCAAAAGGACCTCAGTCATTAATCCTGATTTCACACGCTTTGGGAATTAAAGCTACCTTCAAGAAACCTGATATATGTATTTTATTTATATACTATTTTCGTGAGTTTTAAGGTGTGTTTTAATAATACCATGCATTTCCCAACTAGCATGAGAGGAGGAAATGGAAACGAAAAAGGTTTTGTTTTTTAGGTTGATTGTCATTTCTTAATGTTTGTTTTTCTTGAAATTTCTAACAAGTGTTTGATTCAATTCTTTCCATGCATGTAGAGCCATTGAACCTCAAAATCAAGCCCAAGTAGCGGATTAGATCGAAGACCATAAAGAGAAGCTGATTTATTTATTTATTTTAATATTTTGAATGAACATCCTATAAATTTTTTAGGTTTAATTAGTTTCCATATTGTTGATGTAATTTATGTTGTTCATTATTGAATATAGTATTATTATATTGGAGTATTAGTTTTTGTTTGGCCATAATATGGGTAATTGTTGTAATTTGAGATTTTTGATTAAATCAAATGTAACACCCTGGAATTTCTTAACTTTCTTTTTTTAGATTTTGCAGTAAAACATATTATAAATATTAGAGAAATACAACTATTTAAACTCCCAAATAACGAGGAAAACCAAAGCATTACGGCCACCGTGATAACGGCCAAGGCATTTATCAAAGTAATATAGCGGAAATCTTCAAAACTAAAACCAATTTAAAAACTTGAACCTCAAAAATAATCTCAAACTAAAATTAAGCCAACATCAAAAAGAAAATGAACTTAAATCTTTATTACACTTTGGAAGCACATTAATGGCCCTTCAAAACCAAAACTTAAACTTCGAAAATAAAACGTCCAAATAATAATTAGATAACTCCATAAGCAAATAAATTAAGAACCTATGAAGACTACACAGCAAGCACTCTCTGTCCAGCCCCGCATGAATGACTTACGCTCACTTGTACCTGTAGCTTTTCTTATTGTAGACAACTACTCGCCAACAAGTGGGTCATCATAGGGCCAAGTCCAAGACAAAGCCATGCACACAAAATAAACAGTCATTAAAGCTGAGTACATAACTACTAAAGACTATGCAACAAGAACAACATAAAGTAAAATAAAAGCATACATACATCTTACCGTTGACAACTCTTCACCTGTTCATAGACACAACTTAAACAAATTAACTATTATTTTTGAACATTGTATTTCACATCGAATGGGTTTCCTTTCCTTTAAATAGGGCACCAACTTGGGAGCAAATTCAAGAAGGTATTACCTATGTCACATAAAGTGACGGAATTCCAGCGCATTAAAAACATAAAAGAGTACAACGTCTTGTACTCCGATCATAAGTCATAGATCAATGTTCCATACGACTCCTCCCATTGTTCATACTCAAGATATATACGTTCCAAGAGTTTTGATGCGAATCCTCTTTAACTTTACGTGATTAACCGGTTTAATAATGTTATGACTCACAAATAACAACACATAAAAGCATACATACAATCACACAAGCCATATTAATTATCTTCATGTTAAAGTGATATATCTTCATGTTAAAGTGATTCTAAAAATAATGTTATGTGTGTATTTTAATTAAACTAAACTTCCTTTACCACACATTAACAATGAGTGACTAACTATTTAATTTCTGCTTGACCATATATAAAACTGTGAGTGACAACATGTACAAAAAAATTTGCTCATTACCTTCTATTTACTGTGTGAATAAAAATTCACAAACTATTAATATTGTTGATTAAGTAACCAACCAACTTAATTTACTTCCTTTCTTCTTCAATAAGCTATTGGCCAATTTTAAACTGATCATAAAATTCAAATTCAATCTTAAAGAATTTATATTGCTAAAAATATGGAATATCAAAATAATATAAAATCATGCTTTCAATAAAACTTGTCATGCATGTCAATTTCACAATCTAATCAAGCACAACAACTTATCATATAAGATCAATCAAGCATGAATTCTAATTCCTATGTTTGTCTTTAGTACTTACGTACCTGGTGTTGTAGTGGTGATCCGCCACAACTTCTAAAAGTCGACTAGATCGAAGTTTCCTACATAGAGAAAATCGAAACTAAATTAAAACTTTGTTACAACAACTGTAAACTAGCTTTCTACATTAGAAACTTGTCCAAAACATTCCCTATATGGTCTCTATTCAATTCCATACTTTATTTTAATTTTTCTATCGCAAAATACTTGATTTTCAATAATTTTCCAAAAATGGCAGCTTTGTAAACCTTCTTTAAAACATTCTTAAACCTTTCTAAATATCATATTTTGATCATAAAACACTATAGTCATGTCTTAAGATCAATATACAACACTTAGATGCATTAAAAATAATTATATCTTATTTATTACATGTTACTAGTTTTATTGGGCATAAATGTGTTAATAAAAATTTACAGCTTTATTTATTCATCAAAAACTCATAAAAAACATCATAAATTCATAATAAAAATCTTTTACAATCCACTAGCAACATCATGCATGAATCAAATATGTGCTTTAGAATAATTTTTCATAAACCAATACATGTTCATAATTCTATTGGTTTTCATGATTACAAAATTTGGACAACGATATAACATATATTTAAAGTCTTTAAAAATCGAACTAAACTTCATAAATCATCCTAAATTCACCCAACAACAATTCATGATCATAATATTGAAGTTTAAATCATATCCATAAAATCAAGAATTTCATAATTTTTTAAACTCTAATTTAAAATTTCATGAACAACAAATAAATTCAAGCTTTAAACTAAATCATAACTTCATGATAACAAAATTAAACCTATAGAAATATGATTAATCATAAACATAAATATGAATTTGCAAAATTTAATCAAAAAGAAAAGAAGAAGAAATTTTATTTTTTTTTCATAAAAGTTTCGAAAATTACCAAAGGGGAGGAAGAGGAGTGATGGCCGGTGAGTAGGCTGCCTGCGAGGTGGCGCGCGGTGGAGGGGAGGCCGACGAGGAGGAGGGTGACGGAGGAAGGGGAAGCTGGAAGTTTTTTTTTTCTTTCGGAAATTTTCGACTCTTTTTTTTATTCGAAATTTTTTTCCGCTCTTTCTCTCTCTAAATTTTTGGAATCCTAAATCTCTAGATTGCAAAATAAATCTGAAAATTGGGGTTTTAAGGGGTGTTTATAAGCCCCAAAGTATGATTTGGCGCAATTCCATAGATACCCTTAATGTTTGAAATTAATTTTATGCCGTTGTGATGTGAATTTTCGTATGAATACAGAAACTCACAAGGGTAAGAACTAAACTCACCAATCTCTAAAGGCTATGCCACCAAAACTCACGAATTTAGGTTGATAGATTAGTCTTTGATTAAAGCTCTAGGCACCCTCAAAGCCACTAATCAATCTCACAAGAGTCTAAAGGAATTAACCACCAACTCACAATTTCGGTATTTTTGTTTTTTCAAGTAAACAAAACAAAACTTTTATTCGATATCAAAATCTGAATTTTACAAGCTAATGTTGAGACTAATTATAGGCATAATCATCAACAAAATCCTAACAGAAGTAACTAAAAACACACGCACAAAAACACCCTAAAATCGTCCCTAATGACACACAAATGACTCCCAAGATAAGATTGCCACATCATCACTGCATCTTGATCTTATCTTTCTAACAAACTCTAACAAACTTTATCTTAATCAAGAAAATATCCTAACAAACTTCCTAAAAACCTAATAAACAAGATAATCAGCAGATTACAACCAAAAATACATAAAAAAAATCGAAGGATTCAAATCTTCACAAAAATCATCAAAATCTTGCCACACACATGCTCCAATTTTGCGTAATTTTTCAAGATTTGCTTTAAATCTTCAAGAAACCTTTCAAGATCCAATATTTTAATCAAGAAACCTTCAAGAAGTCATTTCACATGTCTTTGTGCACCAACTTACCCTTTGGAATGTCAACATGATCAACAGGTAACTTTGGATTCACCCCTTACACGACCTCAAATGGCGAGTGTTTTGTAGCAAATGTAGGTGACCTGTTGTAGGCAAGCTCAGCATGTGCAAGCTTCAAATCCCAATCTTTTTGTGTCTTGCTCACCAAACCACGCAACAACACTCCAAGAGTTCTATTTGTGACTTCCGTTTGCCCATCAGTTTGAGGATGATATGATTTACTAAAGAGCAAAACCGCGCCAACTAGCTTTCAGAGAGATTTCCAAAAATAGCTCATGAATTTTGTATCTCTATCATTGACAATTGTCTTAGGAATTCCATGAACTCTCACAATGTCCCTGAAATACAAATTTGCAACATTCATAGCATCATTAGTTTTATGGCAAGGTGTGAAGTGTGCCATCTTCGAAAATCCACCACTACCATGATAAAATCCTTGCTTCTTTCAGTTCTAGGTAATCCCACAATGAAATCCATGGAGACATCTTCCCAAGGACCTTCGAGAATAGGCAAAATTGTGTAATGACCTTGATGACAAGAAGCTTTTGTCAATTGACAAATAGCACATTGAGATATGATAGCTTCAACATCAACAATCATATTAGGCCAATAGAAGTGTTCTTGCAACATGTTTAGAGTTTTACTAACGCCAAAATGCCCTGCTAACCCTCCACCATGCGCTTCTCTAACAAACAACTCTCTAATTGAACACTTAGGTACACACAATTGATTTCCCTTGAATAAGAACCCATCATGCATCACGAAACATCCCACAACACCCTTGTCCATTTGTTGCAATATAGGACCGAAACTATCATCATGCTCATAGTATGTTTTGATCATGTCTAGACCAAGTAACTTGCAATTCAACACACTAATAAGAGCATACCTTCGTGAGAGAGCATCTACAAGAACATTAGACTTGCCTTCTTTGTACTTTGATGAAAAGTGAAAACATTGTAGGAACTCCACCCACTTGGCATGTCTAGGATTCAAATTTTGTTGGCCATTAATATTCTTAAATGATTCATGATTAGAAAATGAAGTGGTGAGGTCTTAGATAATGACTCCAATGATAAAGAGCTCTAACAACTGCATAAAACTCCTTATCATAAGTAGAATAGTTCAACCTTGCTCCATTTAATTTCTCACTAAAATAAGCAATAGGCCTCTTTCCTTGAACCAATACTAATGTAGAAAGAGTTCCTTTTAGGGTCACTTCAATTGAATACGTGGAGAGAGAACTAGAGAGCTACACTTCGGACGGACATGTGTTGGCTTGTTCGCTTCCTAACGGCTCGAACCTTGGTTCTTGCAAAACAAGGGAACAAAATCCTTGTAGGATTTTTCCCCCTCCGATGCTTAAGTAAGTATTTGTAGGAGGATTATTGTTAAATAACAATAATTAACAATACTAATCTAGAGAGAGATTTTAGAGAGAGAGACTCTTGTATTATGTAAGAATTGTATGAGAGTGAATGTGATTGAATGAATGAATGCCCCATGGGGTATTTATAGGCAAGATGACCAAGGGTGCCCTAGGGTTTTGGGACACTTGTCCCTTGGTGATTGGCTTGTGCCTTTATGAGCCCTTGTTGGGCCTTTTTAACCTTTGGCCTATAGCATGGAGTAGTCTCTTCTCCTTAAACCGAACACGTGGCATGATCTCAAGGGCGACACGTAGTCGTCCATGCAGTCCGTAAACTGGATATGACTTGGCAATTTGCATGATAAATGGGACACGTGGCCCTGTATCATGCGTACATGTGGCATGATATGGTGTTCCACATCAAATACTGCTCCAATCCCCACATTACTTGCATCAGTTTAGACTTAAATAGGTCTTGTAAAGTCAGGTAATGCAAGAATAGGCATGTTGCATAGCATCTCTTTGATCCTCTCAAAAGCCTTTTGCGCCTCTTTAGTCCACTCAAAAGGCTTGTCTTTCTTTATGCACTCGGTCATAGGAGCTACAATAGATGAGAAATTCTTCACAAATCTCCTATAGAACGAAGCTAAACCATGAAAAGCACGAACCTCAGTGACATTAGTTGGAGTAGACCAAGTTCTAATTGCTTCCACCTTTGTTTGATCCACAGAAACTCCATCTTTTGAGACTACATACCCCAATAACGTGACACTAGGAACCATGAAATAGCACTTTTCAAGCTTCCCATAAAGTTTTTGTTGCCTCAAAGTTTAGAATACACTCCTTAGATGATGTAGATGATCCTAATTGCTTCTACAATAAACAAAGATATCATCTAAGTAAACAACAACAAACTTTCCAAGGTATGGGTTAAATACTTCATTCATGAGTCTCATGAATGTACTAGGTGCATTAGTAAGACAAAAAGTCATGACCAACCATTCATAGAGCCCTAACTTAGTCTTGAAAGCCATTTTCCACTCATCACCTTCTTTCATGCGAATTTGATGATACTCACTCCTAAGATCAATTTTCGTAAAAACATTAGAGCCATACAATTCATCAAGCAAATCATCTAACCTTGGAATTGGAAATCTATATTTGATGGTGATGTTGTTGACTGCTCTTGAGTCACAACACATTCTCCAAGTGCCATCTTTCTTAGGAACGATCGAAGTAGGAACCGGACAAGGACTTATACTTTCTCTTACATATCCACGTTCCATTAGCTCCTCAATTTGCCACTGTATCTCCTTTGTTTCCTCTAGATTACATCTATAAGCTGGTTTTGTTTGGAATTTGAGCCCCACGAACAAGATCTATTTGATGCTCAATGCCCCTCATAGGAGGTAATCCTTGTGGTAGATCATCCGGAAACACATTTTCAAATTCGCGCAACAAAGGCTGCAAAATTTGTGGGATGGATGAGGAACCTTCTTGTACTTCCTTAGCCATGAGAACAAAGACTCGATCACAAGAATTGAACTCTCTTTCCACCTCCTTAGCATTCGTAAAATAAGCCCCCTTTTTGTTCTCCGTAATCTCCTGCTTTTTAACATTAATGACCCTCAATGGATTCAATGCAATAGGTTTGCCATGGACATGCTTCTTGATGACATAAACATTAGTTCTACCAGCATATTGAAAAAATCTATCATATTGTCAAGGCCTCCCAAGTAGAGTATGGCACGCATCCAAAGGACAAACATCACATAGCACGCTATCTTCAAATTGCGCAATTTTGAATGATATTAAAGCTTGTTTGGTTACCTTAACATCACTAGTATTGCTTAACCAATGAAGCTTATATGGATGAGGATGATTATGTGTAGGATAGTTGAGCTTCTGAATCAACAAAGTAGACACCACATTCGTGCAACTACAACTATCAATAATCACATCACAAAGTTTACCTTGGACTACACACCTTGTCATGAAGATTTTATCTCTTTGGCTCTCTTCTAATGGTGTGGGCTAAGTTTGCAAAACCCTCCTCAACACTAGAGCTTGACCATGTGTCTCGGGATCAACTTCCTCCATATCATTACTACTCTTATCCTCTTGCTCAATGTCATCTTGCTCCCCTCCATCAATGATTACGTCTAGGTAGGCTTCTTCAATCTCTCTTGCCTCTCTAACTGTGATGACTCTTGAACTACGACAATTTCATTGCACATGTCCATACCCTTGGCACTTGAAACACTTCCTCTTGTCATTAGGAATTGATGAGAACTTATTAGGAGTAATAACCCTAGACTTATCTCCACTCTCCACTCTAGTTTAGTGTTTTGTGTGAACACCACCACCTTTTTTTTCTTAGATTCATAACTTTTGAAGAAAGTTTTAGAATTTTTCGAGTGTCCTTGCTTTCAACTCTCAAGGCTACCTTAAAAATCTCATCATAAGTCCAATAGGGTAGCAATTCCACCTTTTCATTGATAGATTCATCAAGTCCTGCAACGAATCTAGCCACCTTGTGATCCTCTTTCTCTTCAATATCACATATGATGACCATCCTATCGGATTCATTGATGTATTCTTCAACACTCTTAGAGTTTTTTTTCAAAGCATGCGTCTTTAGGAAGTTATTTTGTTCATATTCATGAGGAACAAATCGTTTCCTCAATTCTTTCTTCAATTTGCGCTAAGAGGTGATTTTAGATCTACCCTCCTTTTTTCTCTTCCTTTGCAAGCCCTCATACCAAAGACTAGCATAAGATGTTAGCTTTAATTCCACTAATTTTAAGGCCTTAGAATCATCATACTCGTTGTAAGTAAACACTCTTTCGGTTCTCCTTAACCAATCAAGAAAAACATCAGGATCTAAGCTTCCATTGAACTCAGGAACGTCCAACTTTAAGTTTCGATCATCATCCCTTTGTTTATCTCGTTTTTTTGTGCCTTTTTCTATCATCTTCATCACTTGAACTTGAGTATATGGCCTTCCTAGGTTTTCGTGTGTCCCTAGTAGAATCTTCATCACAAGAACTTGAACTAGATTCATCAAACTCATTGGATTTTTTCGAGCTTACAAACTTCCTAAAAACCTAATAAACAAGATAACCAGCAGATTACAACAAAAAATACATAAAAAAATCGAAGGACCTAAATCTTCATAAAAAATCGTCAAAATCTCGCCACACACATGCTCCAATTTTGCGCAATTTTTCAAGATTTGCTTCAAATCTTCAAGAAACCTTTCAAGATCCAATCTTTTAATCAAGAAACCTTCAAGAAGAAATTTCCCATATCTTTAAGGTTGTAAATGATGATCAAGACTCACCAAGAAATAAAAGACACAATGCCTAAAATTAGAAAAACCCTATCAAGTGAAGTGGGAGAAAACTCATAGGCAAAACCAACTTATTCCCCTTATCAACCATCTTTCCTTGATTTGCGTGCCCACCTAGATATGTGTGACCATGCACACGCAAATCCCAACCCTAGATGCACCCATTAGACTTGAATCTCCTTAAGCAATTAATTCTCCCGTGGTTGCCCCTTTCTTTGTAGCTTCAATCAAACCTTCGAAGTTGTGATCAATATTTGTATCACCTTGTTTTCAAATTTTCTTACCCAAGTAATCTTATAAAGTTTGCTTTATGAGATGAGTAGATAAAATGAAAAGATAAAAATTTTTAATAGACATGCAAGACCAAATTTTGATACATTACATATATGTACGTTTACATGTTTCAATTTTATTTTGAATGGTTGTGGATATCATTTCCTAAACTTGCATGAAATTAAATGGTTGGATCCGTGTTGGCAATAGGGTTGGTCTTAAATAGTGAATGCTAATCTCTATGACATCAATTCTTTAAGGAGTAATATAATGGTTCTTCTTTTTGTAAAGTTGTTTACAATCATTTGTACTGTGATGTTGAAGGCTAATATACAGTGCATTTCAATTCTTTAAAGAGTACCCACCTTTTCGAATATGCCTTTGTATATATATGTTGAAGACTATTATGGGATCATTACTGTAATATTAGTGCAGTTCTACGGCCCATTCTCTTAACATTTAAGTTCTTACATACCTTACTTATATGTTTTTATTTTCAATCGTTTGAAGGACTATATTTGAAGATATGTCCCGTATAAAAAAAAAGAGTTGGATGAGGTTCACAAGCAATGAGCGAGTTCTTCATACTAAATTTCTAATTGTCTGTTCCTAATTAAATAAGGCATGTATTAGTTTATGTAATTATTCATACATGTAATTTAGTTAGTTCGTAAGCATCCAACCCACTGTAAACTATATTTTATAAGAATAGAAATTGTAATATATATGTATCATTTACAATTTTTAATTAATTAATAAAATATTTATATGATAAAATCTTATATATGGCGGGCCACACCATTTACTAATGGTGTGGCAGGCCCAAATACTCTTCAGCCCAAATGCAGAAATAAACACTGTTAGATAGCGGTATTCACAAAGAAAGAAGGGAAATGGTCAAATGCAGAACGTTTATTTCAAACTTGATATTTATTATCTTACATTTTGTAACCGCCATTTTTTCTGTGTTTTTCTTCTTCATTTTCTTAGTCTGCATTTTCTCTCTCTATTCTGTTCATTTTCTTTGTTTTTCGTCTAAATTGTTTCGAATTTTACCGAAATTCTGTTCAATTGGAGCGAAATTCTTGTGAATTTGAGAATTCAGTTCTTAGTAATTGTTGTTGAGCTTGATCAATATGCCTAAAGTGAAGTATATAGTGAAGAAAAAAGGTTTAAAGAAGCATTGCAGTGTTCGACCTTCAGTCAAAAAATCATGTGAGTTTTCGGTACTTTGAAATTGTTTTGTGCAATTTTGATTTTTTAGTAACCTTAATTTTATAGGTTAGTAACTGCTAGTTTTAAAATTAGTGATCATTGTTGTGTGATGAATTTCAATATGATTTGTTAGTTTATTTTTGATTTATTAGGTTAGTAACAGTTAGTGTATTTGATTTGATTTTGATTTTTAAGTTGATTAGTGTTCATTGTTACATTTGAGTTTGAAAAGTTGAATAGGAATATTATAATTATTGTTTTGTGATTGTGTGATGTATTTAGATTGAATTAATTTTCACCTTTGTTGTTTTTTTAATTGTTTTCTGGCATTTTTCATTAGTTTTGTTCTGTAATTATTAGTAACCTTAATTTAATATTTTAGTAACTGCTACTATTTTATTTATTGTTCACTGATGATATTTAATATGATTATTTAGTTAATTTTTGATTTTACCTTATTTTTGATATACATTAATATATATATATATATATATATATATATTTTTTTTTTTTTGCAGCGTGTGATAATGTTGTTGATGATACATCTGGTAGGAATTGTTCAAATGAAATTAAACATGTTAACAAGAATGATAATGTTGGAGGTGGTGAGGAAATTGTAGGAGATTGTAGTGATGTTCATGATAAAGGAGCTGGTAAAGAAGTAAATAGTGATGTAGGAGTTAGTTGTAAAGATGATGATAAAGTTGAATCAATTCCTCATCAAGATGATGATTTGCAAAATGTGTGTAATTATAATGTTTCTGAAGGAGATTCTGAAGAAACTATATCTGCAGATGTCATTGATGATGGTGGAAATAAATGTATAGTTAACAATGTTGTAGGTGGAGGTGAAGGTCAAGGGCAAGGAGTTGTATTGGATGAAGCTGGAAGTAAGGAGGTTGTAGATGAAGAAGTTGATGTAGCAGGAATTCATGAGCTCAATGATGATGTTCCTCTTTCTCAATTGTCGCGTGATCTATCTTCTGCTTCTACTAGGCATGTACGTAAGAAGAAAATACCAGTTGAAGTGAAGCGGAAGGTTATGGTTAGCAGGAAGAAATCAAATATGCCTGCTGAGAAAGTGAATTCTGGTTTGGTTGTTGATGATTCATCAATTAGTTCTGAAATTAGGATGGGGCGACGAAAGAAACGTAAGTTAGGAAAAGTTAATGATGAAGAAGGTGATGATGAGCCATACAAGAAGAAGGGAAAGATTGTGGTTCATTCAAAGTCTGCTGTTGTTCGTTCTGTTCGTGATGTTGAACAAAACTCTACTTCAATGTATGTATTGTTTTGTATATCAGTATTTAACATTTATTATTAATATGTTTTGTTCGTGTGTGTTATATTCATGCTGTGTTTGTGATGATTAAGTATTTTGATGTATGATGATTACTATATTTGAGAAGTTTGGCTTGCTGTTGTACTTTTAGGGGTTACCAATTTGATTTTTAGGGGTTACTGTTTTCATATGATAGGGGTTACCAATGTTATTTTTAGGGGTTACTGTTGTCATATTATAGGGGTTACCAATTTGATTTTTAGGGGTTACTGTTGTCATATTATAGGGGTTACCAATGTGATTTTTAGGGGTTACTGTTGTCATATTATAGGGGTTACCAATGTTATTTTTAGGGGTTACTATTTTCATATGATAGGGGTTACCAAGTTGATTTTTAGGGGTTACTGTTTTCATATTATAGGGGTTACCAATGTTATTATAAGGAGTTACCGTTGTCATATTATAGGGGTTACCAATGTTATTTTTAGGGGTTACTGTTTTCATATGATAGGGGTTACCAAGTTTACTTTTAGGGGTTACCAAGTTTATTTTTAGGGGTTACCAATGTTATATTTAGGGGTTACTGTTTTCATATGATAGGGGTTACCAAGTTGATTTTTAGGGGTTACTAATATCAATTCTGTATGGTTACAATTTTAGGATTTTAGTTCTTATTATAATTCTTTTTTAAAAGGTTAACATGTTACTATTTTACTTATTTGTACATTATATATATTTTCTATCAATTATGCCCTTATTATTTCTGAATTTTTTTGCAGTGGTAAACGTCCTGAATTAACAAGTAGATGCAGAACATATGGTCTATTGAAACTATGTGATGGACTCTCTGAAGATCAAAAGAAAGCTGTCAATGATATTGGTTTTGGCAGTATTTTTGATATCAAGATGATTGAGTTTCCGCGTGAAATGTTACGGTGGTTGTGTTCTAAATTTCATTGTGAGACAAAGTATTTTATGATTTCTGCTGATAAGGGTTATCATATTACTGCTGAGGATTTGGCTGATGTTTTTGGTATACCTATTCAAGGTCTTTCCATACCTGTTGCTAAGGGTAACAGTGATGCTGAGATAAAAACACGTTGGAGGCATATTTATGGTGGCAAGGGAACTATTCCTATTACTTTGTTATATAACAAGACAACAAATGATTTGGAAATGAAATCTGGTAATGATGAGTTTAAAAGGTGTTTTGTGATGTATGCTATGAGTACGTTCAATGCTGCTACACCTAATAGAATTGCTGATTTCAAAATTATTCGAGCTTTGGAAGATGTGAATCATATTTCACAATTTAATTGGTGCCAGTACTGCTTGGATTAGCTTGCTGCAAATTTAATGTCATATAGTCCATCATCAAGCTATGTTGGTGGTTGTTTGTTGTTGTTCTAGATAGTTTATTTTCATAGGCTTTTGTTCAGAGGAAATCATGCACCTAAGAGTTTGCCTTTAATTAAACATTGGGATAACAGAAAGGTGAGAGATAGACTTAAAGAAGAGGATGGTCGATGGGGTGTTGGTGAGTTGGATAAGGATTCATATCCAATAACTTCAAAATGTCAAGTCAAAAATGTTGTTGAGGAAAGGAGTGAAGAAGTTAAAAATGAAGAAGAACAAGAAGAAAAGGAAGGGAATGAAGAAGTAGAATAAGAAGAAAAGGAAGGAAATGAATATGAAAAGGAAGGAAATGAAGAAGAAAAAGAAGGAAATAATGATGATGTTGACAAAGAGGTAATTGTTGGGGGTACTGATCTTGAAGAAAAAGAAATTAATCATGAACTTTCAATTGAGAAGGAGAAAGAGCTGCTTGTTGAGAAGGATCGTATAGATGATGAGCATGCTATTGAAGGAAATTTTATTAATGAGGAAGTTCATGTTGAAGATGAGGATCCATTTCATTTGGAGGATACCTGTGCAGCAAGGTTTTCTCAGTATGAATCTCAATATATTGGATCTATTAAAAGTTTTTCTGATTCTGAAGATATTAGAAAGCGGTTGAGTGATTTTGTTGTTAGAAGTAATGATGATGTTCATGCAAAGTGTTATGTTGATGATAAGTTTCCTGTATTGAAACGTGTTGTATCTTTTGGTGTTCCTTCAAATGTTCTGACAGATGAAGAAATCAAAAGAATTGCAAAGATGGTTAGTAGTTTCACTATAGAAGTTCATTTTTCTGATATTTTTTGTATTTTATAAGTTATTATATATGTTTTACTCAAGAGGTATTCAGGGGTTACTGAATTTTCTTTTGAAGGGTTACTAAACTCAGTTTTATTTATTATTGAATTTCATTTTGTGCTTTTCAAAATAAGTTTTCAAGGGTTACTAAATTCATTGTCTGTTAATTAGTTACTTGGTTAAGTTACTAAGGTGTGCTATTTTAAGGGGTTACTGAAGTGCCATTTTAAGGGTTACTAAACCGAGTATGAATTATTATTGAATTTGATTTGTGGGTTTTGTAACTAAGCTCTCAAGGGTTACTAAATTCTTAGTTAAGGAGTTACTAAATTGTTCTATTCAGGGGTTACCGAATTACCATTTTAAGGGTTACTAAAGTGAGTTTACTAAATTACCATTGTTCTTTGTGAATGGGTTACTAAATTTTTTGTCAAGGGGTTACTAAATTATTTGTAAAGAGGTTACTAAACTGGCTTTATTCCATATTGATGAAGTAGTTATTAGTATAAGTAAAATAGATTTTAAGAATTATTGTTCTAGTTTTATATCTTTGAAATACCTTTGAGTATTGAATTTCTTTTTATATTTTTAATTTTTTACTTATTGCTTTAAATGTTTTCAGCCTGTTGAAGAATTATATCTCTTCTTGAGAAGAGATACAAAGCTGCTTTATGTTCGTTGTTAGGAACACCTTGATAACATTAGCAAGTTGTCAATGTGTTCGACAGAGCATAATGGTGATAAAGTTGTTGAATCTAATTCATCGGGCGTTCAAGCGACATATGTATCTAAGCCTTTGTCAGATAACTCTTCCTGTTTTGCTGATAATAATTTCTAGAGCACAATTGATCGTGCTGAAGAGCATTACAAGCGCACACAGGAAATGGAAGAGAGTATGTTTGAGTTTTTTGTGTTCTCTGTATCTGAATAGAGGTTGGATTGTGAACCAGTTGGAGATATTGTTCAAGATGTTTTGCAGCAAGTAACTACAGAGCCTATTTCCCTCTGTTGATAGTTTATATCACATGGATTGTACTGCTGCAATTAATTTAGTACTGAATGGCATCTAGAATCAAGAAATTGATGCTGATGTGTTGTTGAATCAACCACATTCAGTAACTGTCAATCAAGAAGAGAAAGAGGAGAACAAAGTTGAAGAGCACGTGGAGTTAGTCATTGATGAAAACACTACTTCACAGCTAGTAGAAGGAGAAGAGAAAGATGAAGGTGAAGTTCAAGTTGATGAGCATGATGATGAGCAACATCATGCTAAGGAGCAACATGATGATGATGTTCATCGACAAAATGACAGTACGGTTGTCATTTCATCCGCTGAACAAATTGAGGAGCAGGTTTCAGAACTCGATAATACTGTTATAATCTCTTCTTTGGATGATAGTCAAAAGGGTATCTCTGTGCTGGATTCCGAAGTGAATATTGGAATTGAACCTGCTGGAAAAAGAAGTAAGTTGAAAGGTGTTTCTAAAGCTCAAAATTTGAGCTCTGATAATCCATTTATTCAGAGACCACCAGTGAGTGAAAAAGTTAATAACAAAACTTCTGTTAAAAAATCGGGCTCAAAAATTGGTGGAAATGTTAGGAAAAAGAGGAAAACAGTGTTACAAAGTTTTATTTGTGGTCATTCTGAAGAAGGATCTAGGACAATTCTTCAAAATAAGCTTGGCATTGTTTCAGGTGGTGATGTAATACTGAAAGTTCCTGTTTTTTCGAAGGAAATTAATGATAATATTGATGACAATATTGGTGATACTTCAACTAGTAAAAATGGTAAGCTTTATATTTTTCATTTTTATAAAGTATATCTTTCACATATGATTTAATACAATATTGCACATATTTTTGAGGTGTTATTAAGCTTATTTTTGAGATGTTATTATTTTTTTAAGAGGGTTACTATCAATTTTTGTAGGGGTTACTATTTTTTTAAGGGGGTTACTATCATATTTTGTAGGGGTTACTATTGGGGTTACTATATGTTTTTAAGGGAGTTACTATCATATTTTGCAAGGGTTACTATTTTTTAAGGGAGTTACTATTAAATATTGTTATTAAGTTTAGTTTTTTAGGGGTTAGTAATGTCAATTTATAAGATTATTATATATTCAAAGGGGTTACTAATCTCAGTTTTGAGGGGTTACTGTTGTCAATTTTCAGTTTTGAGATTTATTTTCTGAGGGGTTACTAATCTGAGTTGTGAGGGGTTACTAATGCAGTAGGGTTAATAGATTTATTGTTATACATAAGTTTGTTTGTTTTAGATTAATCAATTCAATATTTAAACATTAATTGTGTGTACATTTTAATGTTGTTTTCTTTCAGGTGGTGAGTCAAATAATGCTGGTTATGTTGGCATTAGCTTTGTTGATAACTTTATTCCAATTGACAGTGAATCTTGTGGTATTTCTGGAGGAAATGAACTTCAATTGGTTTCAAAAACAGAGGAATAATAGGAAATTGTTTAAAGGGATGAAGACACTTTGACTCCAAATGGCAGATTTCTGTTTCTGTGACACTGATGAGCTGTTTAATGAACAATATGTTTTATTTTAGATGTTTGATAAGGGTTTTGTAATAAACATTTGAATATTTTAGTGTTATTTAGATTTATTTTCTTATAATTCTCTTTATGTTCAGGGAGCAGATGGTGATGTTTACTAAATTATATGGTCTTGGAAGGGATGATTCTCTGCAGCCTTTGGAGTTCATTTCAAGTCGTGTCATAGATTGCTTTATGTTGTTATTGAATCATCATGAGAACAGTCTGGGGGATTCGGATTTCCCTCATTATTTCTTTGGTCTTGCATATATGGAATTTTTAATAAATATTTATGTTTTCCATTTGATTATTTGAATATTTTTTTAAGCAAAATTAATTTATGTTGTAATTTTCAGCAACCATTGTTGTTTTTAATCACATACGGTGAAGAAAAGTATGCAGAAGAAGTGTATGGTGCTTGGGATATGTGGATGGAGAATCAGATTGCTACTTGTGAATTTTATGATACTTTATCGGTATGAAATCTATATTACATTTTTATGTCTAACATATTATAATTTTTTGTAATGTTTTGTTTTATTTGTTTTTGCAGTTTGTACTTACTATGCATATGAGTGATCATTATGCATGTGCTATTGTTAATTTCAGTGATTCAACTATTGACTACCTTGACAACAAATTGTACTATGATAGAGATGAAAAGAATCATAAAGTTCAATGTTTCAATCTTTTTACATCCAATTTCTACACTTGTGTAGTTTTTCTGGTTAGTGTGGTTTTTTTTCAATATATGTTTTTTATGTTTGATCTTGTTTATTTTAGTTCTTGCTATTGATTTTGTTATTTGTTTTCAGATGAAATACTTTAGCAACTTCTTAAAAAGAAAAAACTTTGATGGAGCTGAAGAAATTGTTAATTTCCCAATTCGACAAATTCCATTTAATTGGCATGGTATTGGTGCAAATGTTGATTGTGGAGTATTTCTCTTATATCATTGTTGCATGTATCAAGGGCAATCTTTCAAAGCTGCTGGGTTATCGAAGGTTGGTATTTGTTTATTTGCATTTTATTTGTTAATAAAAGTTTTTGTAACTAATTCTTTTTTTTTCTTTTTACAGGCTTTGAATCGACGTATTTACCGTGCAGAGATTTGCGCATCATTGGTGCTGTCTAATCTTAATATATTACGTCCAAATATGATGAGGAACCTTGAAGAATTCAATAAAGATAGTAGACGTATTTTGCAGAAAGTATTAGAATTTGAGAAGAAGAAATGAAAATGGTAAGTCCATTTATTTGAATCAAATCTTGTTTATGTATAACTGTTGGTTACCAAGATATTTTTTGGTGTTAATAAACTTGGTTTTATTGGGGTTACTGTAGTTTTTTTAGGAGTTACTAAAGTTTTTTTGAGGGTTACTAAACATGTTTTTGTGGGGGTTACTAATCTTTTGTTTTGGAGTTACTAAACTTTTGTAGGAGTTACTAAGGTTCTTTTTAGGGTTACTAAATTTTTTCTAGAGGTTACCAAACTTTTTAGGGCTACTAAAATTTGTTTTGGGGATTACCAAAGTTATTTTTGTAAGGGTTACTAGTCTTTTGTTTTGGGGTTACTAATAAACTTATTTTTGTAGGGGTTACTGAAGTGTTTTATAAGTGTTACTAGTCTTTTGTTTTGGGGTTACTAAACTACAATATTAAAATGATATGCATAGTAGTATTTAATTTAACATGCAGAAAGAAAAAGTAAAGTACAACATTATTCAATAGTAACCTTTAATTTATTAAGGACTCTAAAAACATAACATAAACATAAACATAAACATAAACATAAACATAATAATAATAATAATAATAATAATAATAATAATAATAATAATAATAATAATAATAATAATAATAATAATAATAATAATAATAATAATAATAATAATCAAAATAATGTTTGCTTTTTAATAGGAGTTATTGTTCCAAATTCCCTTGTGTCTCCTTTCGCTATCATAGACTTTGTCTTCTTCATATTTGGTTGTTTTTGCTTCTCATGATGACTTTTGATCCTCTTGGTTCTTCCTTTTGTATTTGCTTTAGTTGGATTGTCAACCAAAGGCACTTCTATGTTTTGCAGTTGTGTTGAATTTATTTCTGTCTGTCCTGTTTCTTCTTGTTGTTCTTGTTGTTTCTTTGCAGATATGATTGAATCTATCTCATTGGAAGTAGTCCTTTTTCTGTCTTCATATACTTTTCTTGTCTTTCTGAATCATTTTGTTGTTCATCTCTTTTCTTCCAAATTTCACTTTTCACAAATTTTGTCCATCTTTTGCAAATATAAATTTCTGGAATCTTTGTAACAGAGTTTTGTAACAGTACCCTCAATGAATGATAGCATAACCATCCAACTTCTTCAAAGTTTTTACAACTACATTCAACTGTGTTGTTTGAACTGTTGTAATTGACACGATGTGCAGATGTATTATCATCTTGAAGCCATATTTAATACATAATAAGTGGCTCAACTTGATCTATCTTTTTCAGCAAGCTTGTAATTGCAAATTTAAACTCAGTTTCAAAATATCTGAAAAGTGTTTGTGTGTATACGTGAGAAGCATGTTTTAGTAATCCTGCCATTGGAAGATGTGAATGTGGTTAAGAGTTTGAGCACTTGAAGTCAGCATCAGATTCATTCCTTCTCCATTTATTTACTGTTTGTTTAAAGATCTTAAAGAAATCTGTTAGAGTTGTATTCCCATCTGCTCGAAATCCGATTGCATTATTGGTACTCTCACTTCTTTGAGATGACAAAATACCAGCTGAAAAGAAGTCTTTACTGAATGCAGTGCACCATCTTGTCCTTGTTCCATATAGTCTCTTGAACCATTTGTTGTTCTCAAGTTTGTATTTTATTATCATTTCAATCCAACATGTTTCAAATTCTTCCTCAGAAACACAACCTGTCAAACATTTGTTAAATGCTTGATGAAAAGTCTTGTCCTTTTTTAAAGCTCCAAATTTGTCAACTGCATTCTTTAATAAATGCCAAATGCGAAGTCTATATCTGATTAGCATCGTTTCTAAAAAAAACGATACTAATTGAACTCTATTAGCATCGTTTCTTAAAAAAACGATACTAATAGGACTCTATTAGTGTTCGTTAAAAATGCCTCTCACCTGTTAAAATAAACCTAGCCTCTGACGTACTCTTCACTCTCATTTCCTCTCACNCTTCACTCTCATTTCCTCTCAACTCGATCTACTCTGACTCTCAACTCTCAACTTTCACTCTCAACGCTCAATTTTCTTCACTCTCATCGCCGGTTTCGATCTCTTCTTCACTCTCGCCGGTTCCAATCTAAGAGTTTCGATCTCTTCTTCTTCTCGCCAGTTTCGATAAACTGTGTTCGCGGCCGTGCTGGTTTCGAAACTTCTGCTTCTACTTATCTTCAAGGTTTCAAAACTGCTTCTTTTTTTTTCGGTTTTTATTGATTTTTTTAATGATTTTTTTAATGATTTTTAAGTGGTTTGNTTTTTATTGATTTTTTTAATGATTTTTTAAGTGGTTTGTTTTAGATCTGATTAATTTGTGATTGATTTCTGCGATTTTGATTACTGAGTATGTTTATTATTCATTTAAAATGCTTTAATTTGTGTTAAATTATGATTGATGTTGTTGCTTAATTTTCTGGGTTAATTGAACTTCTATAGGGGCTTNACACTTGATACATAAGTAGTTGTGAACTTGTGACACAATGTACTCTATAGCAATGTAACATTATGCATATCAAAACGGTGGATCCAAATAACTAGCAAAAATTTACAAAAGTGTCATGTTATGGATCCTCAATCATTGTTGGCCTATCTATCAAACATTCAAACCTCATATTATCACAATTATCAATCACCACTTAATGTTTCACATTGACATTGTTTCTTAAGTACATATGCAAGTATGCAACCTCTCTTTGCTCTGAAATAGTGTCATACACTCATATAGTAGTATACTGGGTTACACAGCCAAGGATTAAAAAATGCCAAGTGTTTAGCAAAACGTCCATTATTATAGTTTAATTAATGGTGTTCATTTGGATGGTTTTCGCCTTATTCCGTCAAAGTTTCCAAATTTAGAAGTGCTAGTACATGACTACATGTCTACATGATTTATTATTGTCAATTTACAGTGTTAATTAGTTGATATAAAACAATCTACAAGAGATAGATTAAGTTAAATATGAATCATTTATCTTATATTAAACTAATTAAATTTCTAAATTAAATCTCGTAAATTACCAACTAATTTCCCCGTTAAGGGTGATCAAATTAAATGTCAAAATCAATGAACTACTACAAAGTACAAACAATTTATTAATATATCGGTTCAATCAAGCATTGAACCAAACGTCACAAAACATCATCATAATAAACAAACATACATTAACAATGTCAATGTTTCTGACTTGAAACCTTCTTCTGCTGATGAAAGTAATTTTATTCATTAATTCCCCCCCCCCTTTTTTTTTAAGTCCATGTTTATTCTATTTCATATATTTTTCATGTTTATCATAATAGTCGCAACAGGGGGTGTTATTTATGAGTATTAAAAAATTAGTTTGTTACAACGATTTTGGTACGGAGCTAGTATGTAGTAGCTTAATTAACCCAATGTTGTGTTTTAATGAAATAAGCAATAAATTTAATTTGTTGATTAATCATGATTTTGAAGTGTAATTTGCTGATAATAAATTGGTTTATTTTTATGTATTATGGTAGAGGCTTTAGTACCAGTGGCAACACCCCCACCAGCAGCTGAGAAAAAGCCTGAGAAAAAAGCTTCTGGAGGTTCTATTGACAGAGGTATTTTGTTATTAATTTTTATTTTTTTTAATATATAGTAATAATATGTATACAAAAATAAAAATTCAATCTTTATTTAGATGAATATTACTGTTTTCAGTAATACCAGATGTATAGTTCTTCGAGTTTCACAAGAGCAGCAGCAACACTAATAGACATCCTACCCACTGTTTTCAGTTTGTCACACAATGTAATGTGTATTATCTTTAAACAGTGAAAACTACTACTAATACTGCGACTACTAAAAGTGGTAGAAAGATGAGACTTCTCCTTATTGTATCCGTATGGGATATGGATATCCCTATCCCCGGCCCCCCACACTGTTTCAATCCCATGACAACCCTTTATAGCTAACGTCTTCAGTGCTTCGAATATGAGCTGCAATAAATATTACTGTACGTCATAATACTTCATATCAATTATAATTTTTAAAAAAAATTAAAACAATCTAATTTGTTGTATCAATACCATATCAATTTTACATGATTATGGTAATCTTGTATGTTTATGAATAATTGAATCTTGAGTATGTTTTCCATTTTTTTTAAACCAACCATGTCATTCCCTTGTTCATCCATCTGCAAGGCGTATTACTGAGCGGGAGCTTCTTCAGGAGGCTGTGCAACCTTTTTTTGGTAATGCAACAATAGCTGCGAGGTCAAGCTCTACTATGTACTGTTGGCAATGGAATAGCAACTGCGATTGGAGGTTAGTGTTAGGGTAATTTGACAATAATACATATAGTAATGTGTAAATTGAATGTCTGAATTAGTGATATCAGATATAATTGATACTGTCCTTAACCTTTTTCATTACTGATTTCGTGGAAATTGGTTTATTCTGAATTTCTATGTGACGCATTTAATCAAGTCTTGTGTATTCAAGTAAGGAAACAGAAACAATGAGTAATATTGTCGATATCTAAATAAGTTTGTATATTTTTCTTTACAGATTTGGTTAACTTTGTTGGTGTTGGTGCTCTAACTACCATTGGTTGAAGCTTCAATTTGTGATTCTGTGGAATCGAACCTCCCATTTTCCTGGTATGCTTTTTGAATGTACAATGTAAATGACAATGTACATGATAATGTTTTAAATTGATTTGTGTACACTATTTCATTATCATAAGCCTAGTTACCCGTTCAACACTTATTCATTAGGAATAAGTGTTGAATAGTCCCCGGTTTGGGACTGTCCTTGCACGTGTAATCTCACTTAGGATGCAAATATTAGCCTTCTTTTTGGTTCTAAAGAAAATTTCGGATCGTCATCTCTCTACTTGTTCTTCGAGTGCATATGTATATGAGTAATCATCTACATTGTGCACTTGAAGAACAATAGGGAGATGCTGCCGAATTTTCTTTAGAACTAAAAAGTTTGCAAATATTTGCTAGTGAGGTTACACGTGCAAGGATGGGTTAGGTTGGAGTGATAAGGGACCCTTTGGATGCATTCATTATCCATGCAATGAACTATAATTTGCCTTGTACATAATTTCCGATCAATGAAATGAACAAGTATTTTGTGTAGCATGTTATGTGTATCAAATGCCACACAAAATTCTTCATTTCACTTCAAATACCTGCCACGAACCCTCTACATTCTATAAACAAGGGTAAGGGCATCAATAGTTTCATACAATAAACAGATACGGAACAATATATTCACTGAATTGAAGTATAAAACACAAGTATTTATATGAATTCTTTAATTTTTTTAGTCCAAGTGTTTCTAATTTCCTTCTTGTAATATTTTTAAGTTGCTCACGAACTAACCTATTGAAGAACATAAGGTTAGTGGTGTTCATTACCACTTCCATGTGAATTCTGTTCTAGTTGACCTAAGCTCTCGGTTGATCCTTCAACTAAAATTCTGATCTCACTAATAGTTTTAAGCTAACATTTTCAAAGTTAAATCTACTTTATATATTTTTCATAAAACTTCACCAAATCTTACTTTAAGCTGACATTTTCAAAGTTCAAAGTTCAAATCTTACTTTATATGTATTTTCAAGGTTAGTGGTGTTCATAACCACATCCTCTCCGAAACTTCACCAAATTCCCAAAAAAACCTCGTCTATGATTACTTGCATTCCAAAACAAACTAACTAATTATATAAACAACAAATTAAATCATGACACAAACCTTTATTTGCTTCACATCACCCTTACATTCACCAACTTCTTGACTATCTCATTCATGTACTTCATCACTAGTAGCCACAATCCATCCCACCAGTTTTCTGGGCGCACTAACAATATTGCAAACGTAGATTAAGAAAACAGATACCTCTTGTGAGCATTATACCAAAATATATTCTATAGTATTCACATAGAACAAATAAAAGAGTCACACGTATACCTCGACTCGTGTCACCTCCAAAACCATTTTAGAATTTTCTTTTTGATCCTAGCTCTATACGACTGTAAGCACTGAAAACAATTGAAGATGTAAAGTTCTACCAAAATAAATCAACACTTGCCTCGATGTTGCAGAAGAAAGTGACATCAACAGAACAGATTACCACGATACTAACAACGTTACTAAAAATTTTGAAACATTGAGGGTTCATAATTACTTACAGATCATGTAGATGATTACTCAATAACATATGCACTCGAAGACAAGTAGAGAGATGACGATCCGAAATTTTCTTTAGAACCAAAAAGAAGGCTAATATTGCATCCTAAGTGAGATTACACGTGCAAGGACAGTCCCAAACCGGGGACTATTCAACACTTATTCCTAATGATAAGTGTTGAACGGGTAACTAGGCTTTATGATAATGAAATAGTGTACACAAATCAATTTAAAACATTATCATGTACATTGTCATTCACATTGTACATTCAGAAAGCATACCAGGAAAATGGGAGGTTTGATCCACAGAATCACAAATTGAAGCTTCAACCAATGGTAGTTAGAGCACCAACACAACAAAGTTAACCAAATCTGTAAAGAAAATATACAAACTTATTTAGAATCGACAATATTACTCATTGTTTCTGTTTCCTTATGAATACAAAGACTTGATTAAATGCGTCACATAGAAATTCAGAATAAACCAATTTCCACGAAATCAGTAATGAAAAAGGTTAAGGACAGTATCAATTATATCTGATATCACTATTCAGACATTCAATACACACATTACTATATGTATTATGTCAATTACCCTACCACTAACCTCCATCGCAGTTGCTATTCCATTGCCAACAGTACATAGTAGAGCTTGACCTCGCAGCTATTGTTGCATTACCAAAAAAGGTTGCACAGCCTCCTGAAGAAGCTCCGCTCAGTAATACGCTTGCAGATGGATGAACAAGGGAATGACATGGTTGGTTTAAAAAAAAATGGAAAAACATACTCAAGATTCAATTATTCATAAACATACAAGATTACCATAATCATGTAAAATTGATATGGTATTGATACAACAAATTAGATTGTTTAATTTTTTTTTTAAAATTATAATTGATATGAAGTATTATGACGTACAGTAATATTTATTGCAGCTCATATTACGAAGCACTGAAGACGTTAGCTATAAAGGGTGTCATGGGATTGAAACAGTGTGGGGGGCGGGATAGGGATATCCATATCCATAGGATACAAAAGGAGAAGCTCATCTTTCTACCACTTTTAGTAGTCGCAGTATTAGTAGTAGTTTTCACTGTTTAAAGATAATACACATTACATTGTGTGACAAACTGAAAACAGTGGTAGGATGTCTATTAGTGTTGTGCTGCTCTTGTGAAATCGAAGAACTATACATCTGGTATTACTGAAAACAGTAATATTCATCTAAATAAAGATTGAATTTTTTTTGTAACATATTATTACTAATATTAAAAAAAATAAAAAATTAATACAAAATACCTCTGTCATAGAACCTCCAGAAGCTTTTTTCTAGGCTTTTTCTCAGCTGCTGGTGGGGGGTTGCACTGGTACTAAAGCCTCTACCATAATACATAAAAATAAACCAATTTATATCAGCAAATTACACTTCAAATATGATTAATCAACAAATTAAATTTATTCCTTATTTCATTAAAACACAACATTGGGTTAATTAAGCTACTAATACTAGCTCCGTACAAATCGTTGTAACAAACTAATTTTTAATACTCAAAATAACACCCCCTGTTGCACCTATTATGATAAACATGAAAAATATATGAAATAGAATAAACATGGACTTAAAAAAAAAACTCGGGGGGGGGGGGAATTAATGAATAAAATTACTTCATCAGCAAAAGAAGAAGGTTTCAAGTCAGAAACTTTGTGATCAACAGAAACAGAACTTACAGCTTTATCATCAGAAGAAACAGCACAACATCCTTTGAACTTTCTTCAACTGTTGATGTATTTGATGATGTTGTTGTTATTGTTGCAGGTTTTCTTCTATTTTTCTTCCTTCTTCTTCACCCATTTTTATTTTATTTTTCTTTGTTTTTTCTATTTTATGATTGGTTGAATATTAAGAAGGAATATATAAAAATAGAAAATTAAATGGAGAGGTTGATTACAGTAACATCAAACAAAAAACCAGTACTGCTAGTAATCTAATTCCTCTTGTTGTTGAGTTCCCTTCTTGCAATCCCTAGATATTGATGATTGCAAAGAGATGCAGTCATTGTCAGGCCCTGAAGTGTCAATTTCAGAGCCCCCAATTGAGTCGATTTCAGACTCCTTCAATTATTTCTAATTACCTCGGAACGCCTTAAGCATTACCTCAAACCAAGCATGCCCCCACCCAAACATAACCTATATGTAACAATGACATTATATTTGTCGACGTACTCGTCAACTAGGTTGGAAGATACCTCAACACCTAAGATACTACATCCCAAGAATCATCATACATTCTCAAACACAAAAGATCATTACTATACCAAGCTCATTTACTCCCATTTCAAATTTTCTATCAAATTATTTTAGTGTTTCTTCATTCACTAATAATCTTGTATAACCCATTAAGAAATCATAGTTTCAAGAAAACCCAAAAACTAAAATCAAATTCACACCTACAATTCGAAAAAAAAATGCGAAAAATTTAAAGAAAAACGAAACACAAATTGAAAATATACCTGAGTCAAAACAAGTGTTCCTCCACTTCTTCACTATCAATGGTTTAAAGGGTTTCCTGGTTTACTTAAGCCCCTATAGAAGTTCAATTAACCAGAAAATTAAGCAACAACATCAATCATAATTTAACACAAATTAAAGCATTTTAAATGAATAATAAACATACTCAGTAATCAAAATCGCAGAAATCAATCACAATTAATCAGATCTAAAACAAACCACTTAAAAATCATTAAAAAAATCATTAAAAAATCAATAAAAAACCGAAAAAAAAAGAAGCAGTTTTGAAACCTTGAAGATAAGTAGAAGCAGAAGTTTCGAAACCAGCACGGCCGCGAACACAGTTATCGAAACTGGCGAGAAGAAGAAGAGATCGAAACTTAGATTGGAACCGGGACGAGGGAGAGTGAAGAAGAGATCGAAACGGATGAGAGTGAAGAAATTGAGCGTTGAGAGTGAAAGTTGAGAGTTGAGTAGTCAGGTAGATCGAGGTGAGAGGAAATGAGAGTGAAGAGTACGTCAGAGGCTAGGTTTATTTTAACAGGTGAGAGGCATTTTTAACGAACACTAATAGAGTCCTATTAGTATCGTTTTTAAGAAACGATGCTAATAGAGTTCAATTAGTATCGTTTTTTAGAAACGATGCTAATCAGATATAGACTTCGCATTTGGCATTTATTAAAGAATGCAGTTGACAATTTGGAGCTTTAAAAAGGACAAGACTTTTCATCAAGCATTTAACAAATGTTTGACAGGTTGTGTTTCTGAGGAAGATTTGAAACATGTTGGTTGAAATGATAATAAAATACAAACTGAGAACAACAAATGGTTCAAGAGACTATATGGAACAAGGACAAGATGGTGCACTGCATTCAGTAAAGACTTTTTTTCAGCTGGTATTTTGTCATCTCAAAGAAGTGAGAGTACCAATAATGCAATCGGATTTCGAGCAGATGGGAATACAACTCTAACAGATTTTTTAAGATCTTTAAACAAACCGTAAATAAATGGAGAGGAATGAATCTATGTCTGACTTCAAGTGCTCAACTCTTAACCACATTCACATCTTCCAATGGCAGGATTACTAAAACATGTTCTCACGTATACACAAACACTTTTCAGATATTTTGAAACTGAGTTTAAATTTGCAATACAAGCTTGCTGAAAAAGATAGATCAAGTTGAGCCACTTATTAGTAGTTTAATATGGCTTCAAGATGATAATACATCTGCACATCGTGTCAATTACAACAGTTCAAAAACACAGTTGATGTAGTTGTAAAAACTTTGAAGAAGTTGGATGGTTATGCTATCATTCATTGAGGGTACTGTTACAAACACTCTGTTACAAAGATCCAGAAATTTATATTTGCAAAAGATGGACAAAATTTGTG
>PYUH01000412.1:1350842-1374629 GCA_016808085.1 Suaeda aralocaspica | reverse complement strand
TTTGTTGCATTCATGCTTGTTGTAGATGATTTGAGTAATTGCTTGTTGTAGAATGTGGCAACTTGGGGGAGTTTCTAGAAGCTGTTTTTGGAAGTTTAAGCTTTTAAGGTTAAGGGGTGATATTACATTCAATACTTTGGAGTAAGGATTATATTTATTGGAAGTGTATTGAATTAAATTATATGCTAAAGTTGCAAAGGTTTTCTTTTTTTCCTTTTTTTATTTCATTTTGCTGCTTTTGGGAAGAAGGGTGGATCAAAATGTAGGATTGTAATGTCGTAAATGTTTTTCGATCTTTAAGTGGTTTGGATCCATGCTTGTTAAATAAGATGGGTATGATTTGGTGGTAGATCATGAATTCATATTGTTATCATATATTCATCTCCCATCAGAATTGTAGTCCTAAGTTATGAGTCAGATAGGCAACAATTTAAAACAAGCTAATGTTTAATTCCCTTACTTAAATTCCTTATAGTGACTAGGGAGCTTAATCCAATCATTCCATTGTGATGTGGTTGAGATAGCATTATAGCATAGTACCATCATTATTGTTAAATCTTGATTCCAATTTTTAGGTTAGTGTCAGTTGTGTTATTCGTACTTGGGCACTTGTGTCAGATTATATTTTAAATTCAATTGTTCACTCTGCTGCTGTATTGCTTTATGGAAAAAAAATATGCGAGTATTATATTTTCAGTCTGAAATGAAGTGTCATCTGTTTATACCCTTTCTTATTCTCTTAACAATAATATCTTACATACTTTACTTACATCGTTTTGTTTTCAATATAATCTTTTGAAGGACTATATTGGAAGGTCTGCCCCGTATACCAAAAGAGAGTTGGATGAAGTTCGCGAGCAATGGGCGAGGTTCTTCAGACTAAATTTCTTATTATCCGATCCTAATTAAATAAAAAATGTATTTGATTACAATATTGTTCATACTTTTAATTTAGTTATTTCGTAAACATCTATCCAACTTGTCGTTGTAAAATATATTTATATAAGAATTGAAAATGTATTGTATATACCTGAATCGTTTACAATTTTTAATTTGTTAATGAAATATTTATATTAGTATTGTAAACTATAGAGAATCGAACAGGGGCAATGGCGGGAGGATGCATATATATATAGATATATTATTTATTGTGAATATAGAGCCTACCAAATTACCATTTGAAATTTGTTTTATAAACAGTACTATTAGTATCGTTTGTTAAAAAAAGGATACTAATAGAAAACCTATTTGCATCGTTTTTTTGTAAAAACGATACAAATAGAAAACCTATTTGCATCCTTTTTTTGTAAAAACGATACAAATAGGCCACCTATTTGCATCGTTTCTTTGTAAAAACGATACAAATAGACTACCTATTTGTATCGTTTCCACCAAAAAACGATGCAAATAGGTTTTCTATTTGTATCGTTTTTACAAAAAAACGATGCAAATAGAAGCTATTACCATCATTTCTAACAAACGATACAAATAGGGTATGCTATTTGTTACGCCTCCAATTGTATCGTGTGTAAAACGATACAAATAGGTGCAAAAACGTTACTAATAAGCTATTTTTTCACTAGTGTAATTGATTTTATGAGTTTAAATGATTTAGACTTCAATATTATGATCATGAATTGTTGTTGGGTGAATTTATGATGATTTTATGAAGTTTAGATTGATTTTTAAAGGCTTTGAATATAAATTATATTGCTGTCCAAATTTTGCAATCATGAAAATCAATAGTATAAATATTATGAACATGTTTAGTTTTATGAAAAATTATTCTAAAGCATATGTTATTGGATTGTAAAAGAATTTTATGATGAATTTATGATGTTTTTGTGAGTTTTTAATGAGTTTTAGATGCATAAATAAAGCTGTAAATTTTTAGTAACACTTATTTATGTCCAATAAAAATATATAGTAACATGTAACATATTAAGTTATAATTATTTTTAATGCATCTAAGTATTGTATATTGATCTTAGTACATGACTATAGTGTTTTATGATCAAAATAAGATATTTGGAAAGGTTTAAGAGTGTTTTTAAGAAGGTTTACAAAGCTGCCATTTTTGGAAAATTATCGAAAATTAAGTATTTTGTAATAGAAAAATTAAAATAAAGTACGGAATTGAATAGATACCATATAGGGAATGTTTTGGACAAGTTTCTAATGTAGAAAGTTAGTTTAGATTTGTTGTAGAACTTAGTCAACAATGTTTTGATTTAGTTTCGGTTTTCCCTATGTAGGAAACTTCGATTTACTCGACTTTTATAAGTTGTGGCGGATCACTACTACCAACACAAGGTACGCAAGTACTAAAGACAAACATAGAAATTAGAATTCATGCATGGTTCTTCTATGGTATGTTGTTGTGCTTGATTGGATTGTGAAATTGACATGCATGACAAATTTTATTAGAAGCATGATTTTATATTATTTTGACATTCCATATTATAGTAATATAAATCCTTCAAGATTAAAATGGAATGTTATGATCAGTTTCAAATTGGCCAATAGCTTATTGAAAAAGAAAAGGAAGTCATTTAAATTGGTTAGTGACTTAATCAACAAGAAAATTAGTTTGTGAATTTTTATTCACACAATTAATAGAAGGAAATGAGCAATTATTTTTATACATGTTGCCACTCACAGCTTAATGTGTGGTCAAGGAGAAAGTAAATAGTTAGCCACTCACAGTTAATGTGTGGTAAAGGAAGTTTAGTTTAATTAAAGGACGCACATAAGATTATTTTCAGAATCACTTTTAATTGAATATAATTAATATGGTTTGTGTGATGGTATGCATGCTTTTATGTGTTGATGTGTGTGAGTCATAACACTATTAAACCGGTTAATCACGTAAAGGGAAAGAGGATTCGCACCAAAACTCTTTGAATGTATATACCCTGAGTATGAACGGTAGGGGGAGTCTTATGGAACAGAGATCTATGACTTCTAATTGGAGTAAAAGACGTTGTACTCTTTTTATATTTTTAATGCGATGGAATCCCGTCACTCTATGTGACATAGGTAATACCTTCTTGGAGTAGCTCCCAAGTTGGTGCCCAATAGGGCGATTTTTAAAGGAAAGGAAACCCGTTCGATGCGAAATCCAAAGTGTAAATATAATATTTAATTTGCTTAAGTCTATGCACAAGTGAAGAGTTGTCAATGGTAAGATGTATGTATGATTTGATTTTTATTTTATCTTAGTCTTGTTGCATAGTCTTTAGTAGTTATGTACTCAACTTTGCTGACTGTTTTTTTTTTTTGTGTGTGTGTGTGTGTGTGCATGGCTTTGTGTTGGACTTAGCCCTACAATGACCCACTTGTTGGTGAGTAGTTGTCTAGAATATGAAAAGCTACAGTTACAAGTGGGCATAAGTCATTCATGCTGGGCTGGAGTGAGAGTGCTTGGTGTGTAGTCTTAGTAGTTTCTTAATTTATCTGCTTATGGAGTTATCTAACTATTATTTGGATATTGTTTTAATTTTGAAGTTTAAGTTTTGATTTTGAAGGGCCATTAAGATGTTTCCGAAGTGTAATGAAGTTTTAAGTTGATTTTCTTTTGGTTGTTAGTTTGATTTTAGTTTTGAGATTGTGTTTGAGTTCATGTTTTATTTTAAATCGGTTTTGGTTTTAAAGACTTCCGTTGTAGTACTTTGATAAATGCCTTAGTCGTTATCACGGTGGCGGTAATGCTTTGGTTCTTCCTAGTTATCCAGCAGTTTTAATAATTATATTTCTTTAATAATTATAATATGTTTTCCAGAAAATCTAGAGAAGGATGTTAGGAAATTCCAGGGTGTTACATGTTCTTCATCAATCTTCTTCGCCATTACAAAATCAACTTCAAAATGTAATTAAAACGAAAAAAATAAAAAAAAAATATTAAAATTAAAACGAAGATCATATAAAAATTTAAAATGAGAAAGTTATAATAAGGTTCAGAGAAAGAAAGCCATAATGAAGATATAGAAAGTAGAAGAAATTGAGTGAAGAAATAAAGGTTATGTATTTTTATTCTATTTTTTTACAAAAAAATCAAATGCTGGGCGAGAATTTCTTTTGCGTCCGGGAGTATAATTCAGTATATACTCTCTGTAATATTCAATTGTCGATAAGTAATATTCATTTTTCAGTGAGTAATATTCGTTTTACAATCAATAATATTTTTAGATAATATACTCATGATTGGATTTTAAGGAGTACTCGCAAATACAACTCAAAATTCACGTTTTTTTTTGTCAATTAAACTCTCCACTCCTGGATTGATTTGATTGATGGCTAATTAATTAACACACTCCTATAATTAATTAACTAGGTTCTAAATTTGTTAATCACTTCTGACTCACAAATTTATGGTAGAAATTTCGAATAAATTGAAGTCCACAATTTATGCAAATTTTCGGAAAAATTGTATTGAAAAGTTGAATTCATAAAACTCAATTAATTTACAACCTAATGTTGAGATTATTTATAGGTATAATCATCAACAAAATCCTAATTAAAATCAGCTAATAAAAACGTGAAAAAATAGGAAATAAGCCCCACTTGTGCAACTTGCACAAGTAGCTCAACAAACTAAAGATAAGATTGCCACATCATCATGCAACTTGCACTTTGATCTTATCTTTCCTAACTAACTAACTAATCAAGAAATTATCCTAACAACTTGACTAAATAACTAATAAACAAGATAATCATCAGAAATTATCCTAAAAATCACGAAAATATCTTGGTGCCCAAGATTACCAAAAAATCTTCAAAATACACGCCCCTATTTTCGTCAATTTTTGCGCAATTTCAAGATTTTTCAAGAAATTCAAGAAATGCTTCAAGATCCAATCTTTTAATCAAGAAACCTTCAAGAAACCATTCTTCATGTCTTTTAGCATATTTATGATGATCAAGACTCCACAAGAACTAATAATAATAATGTCCAATATGAGAAAACCCTATCAAGTGAAATGGGAAAAAACTCATGGACCAAACCAACTTGTTCACTGTAGCCACCATTGTGTACCATCATGTGAGTGCATTAATAATCTGTTAAACCTTATTTTAATGACTCACTCCACCAGTGACAAGCATATTGATGGTTAATAGTTAATAGTGTTGGCTAGGAAGCCACCACCATCACATGTCTCCACAGTGTCAGTGTTCATCATTATCATTGTCACCTATACCTGTGATTTATCTTTGTCAAACCCAATAGGATTTATTAGTAGGTTGCTTGGCTCATCCACTATTGGTATTTCATCACAGATATTCAAATTCACATCATTTCAACACTTATTCATTAAAAAAAATTTATTAAATACTGTATACATCAAATTCATGCAAAGTGACTAATATTCTCTTTGAGCATTAAATATTTATAACTGTGGACCCGGGGCTTTTGTGACCGGCCCACGTGCCCTTTTTACGGACACTGAATGTTTTTAGTTTGATTGCATAGTGTGAGTATCCTTGGCTTAGAGAGTGAGTCTAGAAGCTCAAAACCCAAGTAGAGAAGTATACATCAAATTCATGCAAAGTGACTAATATTCTCTTTGAGCATTAAATATTTATAACTGTGGACCCGGGGCTTTTGTGACCGGCCCACGTGCCCTTTTTACGGACACTGAATGTTTTTAGTTTGATTGCATAGTGTGAGTATCCTTGGCTTAGAGAGTGAGTCTAGAAGCTCAAAACCCAAGTAGAGAAGTCGCCACCGTCCTCCTTTCGGGAGCTAACGGAACCCCATTAGATCACAGCCCAAGGGTAAAAATGACAGCCAAGGATAATAAAGTCTCATATCTCTGGGGATTTGGGGACGAGGATAAGGACAACAATAGGTCACGGTGTCCCCCCGCGTATAGCGGCCTCTACTTGTTCTCATGTGTAATTTCATAATCTTAATATCGAATTATTACATATAAATTTCCGGTTTTGACTTAAAAACACATACAAATAAGGTTAGGAGGGTTTTTAGTTAATGCACACATAATTTCCGATTTAAACATGCTTGGGTGATCGCTTTAGTTTGATTAGTTAAAACATGCTTTTTAGGTCTTTTGAGCTAAACATGATTTCTAGGCGAATGAAAGCATTAAACATTAAGCATAGAGTCACACATAAAACATAAAACAATGTTTCTACCAAAATTTGATTTTAATTTAGAAGTCAAATCATCAATTAGTCAATATTACATGAATTTGTTTTTAAGACATGTTGATTTTCTAATAAAGCAATAAAATCATATAAACATGAAAAACTAACTCTTTGAAGAACTCAAGATGGAGATTGCGATGTTGTTGGCTGTAACACCCTGGAATTTCCTAACTTTCTACTCCATATTTTTCCGAAAAACATATTATAAATATTGAAGAATCTTAATTATTAAAACTCCTAATAACGGAAAAACCAATATATTACCGCCACTGTGATAACGGCTAAGGTATTTATCAAAGTACTACAATGGAAGTCTTAAAACCAAAACCAATTTAAAACTAAACTTCAAAACAAGTCTCAAAATCAAATTCGAATCAACATCCAAAATATAACCAATTCAAAACTTTATTACACTTCGGAACCATTTTAATGGCCGTTAAAAACCAAAACTAGAAACTTTAAAAATAAATCAACATCCAAATAAAAAGTTAGTACTTCATAAGCAATAAAATTAAAACTACAAAACTACACAGCAAGCGCTCTCACTCCAGCCCAGCATGAAATGACATATGCCCACTTGTACCTATAGCTTTTCTTATTCTAGACAACTACTCACCAACAAATGGGTCATTGTAGGGCCAAGTCCAAGACAAAGCCATGCACATAAAACAAACAGTCAACAAAGCTGAGTACATAACTACTAAAGACTCTGCATCAAACGGGTTCCCTTTCCTTTAAAATCGCCCTACTAGGCACCAACTTGGGAGCAACTCCAAGAAGGTATTACCTATGTTACATAAAGTGACGGAATTTCAGCGCATTAAAAATATAAAAGAGTACAACGTCTTATACTCCAATTAGAAGTCATAGATCTCTGTTCCTTACGACTCTCCCCATTTTTCATACTCATGGGGCGTTTGGTTTGAGAGATAAGGATAAGAAGGATAAAAAAGTGGGATAGGGATAGGGAATTAGTTGGTAGGATAAAGATAAAACTGACACAGTAGCTTGTTTAGAATGAGTAGGGAATTAGATTGGGATAGCCACAAAATTTACATAATTACCCTTAATTAAATTTCTTAATTTTGCTTCTCCTTCTCTTTCACTAAGGGTGAAATCGTCTTTTACATCATTAAAGTTATCCCCCTCCCTTATACCAACCCCCCTTAGGTATTATTTTTGAGGGATAAGTGCTCATTTTATCCCTATCCCCATTCCCTTCACTATCCCTATCCTTCCAAACAAACAAAACAATTCTCAAATCCCTGCCCACTTATCCTTATCCCTCCCTTCCTATCCCTCACATGCATCATTACATAATTCATATATCAAATCAAGCAGGCCATATTAATTATCTTCAATTTAAGGTGTTTCAAAAATAATCTCATGTGTGTCCTTTAATTAATCTGAACTTCCTTTACCACACATTAATTGTGAGTGGCTAAGTATTTTCTTTCTCCTTGATCACACATTAAAATGTGAGTGGCAACATGTATAGAATAATTGCTCATTAACTCCTTTTAATCATGTGAATAAAAATTCACAACTACCTTTCTTGTTGATTAAGTAACTAACCAACTTTAAAATAACTTCATTTCTTTATTAATAAGTTATTTGCCAAATTAAACTAATCATAACATTCCAATTCAATCTTATAAAATTTATATTACTATTCAACATAGAATGTCAAAAAAATATAAAATCATGCTTCTAATGAAACTTCTCATGCACATCAATTCATAATTCAAACAAGCATAACAATGTTTCATGTCATAAAGAATCATCCAAGCATGAATTCTAATTCTTATGTTTCTCTTTAGTACTTTTGTACCTTTTGAAATAGTGGTGCTCCGCCACAACTTCTAAAAGTTGACTAATTCAAAGTCTCCTACATAAAGAAAACCGAAACTAAATTAAAACCTTGTTAATTAAGTTCTACAACAACTCTAAACTAACTTCTATATTGGAAACTTGTCCAAAACATATCGTATATGGTCTCTATTCAATTCCATACTTCATGTAAATTTTTCTACTGTAAGATTACTAGATTTTCGGGACTCATTTACACTTTATAAAACTTCAACATAAATATTATGTCACTTTAGAAAATTGGAAAGCAATTTAAAATGATCAAAACTCCTTGAAAAAACCTCAAAAACAACACAAATCAATCATACAATGTATTACTTGATTTATATGATCAATTCATGCTAATTACATACTTTAAATTCCTAATTATTCACTTTACAAAATCTGGACATCATGTTTATTTTTTTTTATTTTTTTTGACAAGGAAAACAAATTAAAATTAATTATCACAATCTTCCACAATTACATGAGAAATAAAATCAGGCACTTCTTCCAACCACTCATGTAAACCATCGTATTGTAAACTGTGTTGAGCTAGGAGGTGAGCAGCATTATTTCCTTTCCTACGAACAAAAGAAAAAGAGTAGCTTTGACATTGGGTACATAATTTATAAAAATATCATTTATAAAGCTCCCAAGTCCACTAGGACCTATCTTCTTTTTACTGAGGTAGTGGAACAAGTTCAAGTTGTCCACCTCTATCACCAAGTTCCTGAAACCAGCTTCCATAGCAGTCCTCAGTCCATTCCGCACTGCCACAGCTTCGCCCTCCACCACCGAGCACCCTCCGGTTATCTTCTCGCTCATAGCCATCACCACATCCCCTTCATGGTCCCGTACCAAAGCTCCTATGCCCACGAAACCTTCGAGACCCATGGCTACATCAGAGTTTATTTTTACTAAACCAACTGGAGGGGCACTCCATACGTGAGGCATCACCTCCTGAGCCACACTTCCTGCCTTTACTACTTCTTCAGTACTCCACCACTCCTCAACTAGCCTTACAATCCCGTCCATGCTTCTTCTCACATCCGTTTTCACACCCCTAAAACACCGATTATTTCTCCCAAGCCAATTTTTCCAGTAGATTATCCAGAATAAATCCCACTATTCTTTGGGTCTATGCACCACCATTAGTTGCCATATCCATTCCCAAAAGGAACTTACATTTACACTCGCAACATCCAATCTAAGGGGTGAAAGGTACCATAAACGCCTCGACTCCTCATATCTTACTAACAAGTGCAAGTTGTCTTCCTTCTCTTCCCCACATCTCTTGCACACCTCGTTCACCGACACCTCTTTTAGAAGCAGATTACATGCTACCGGGACGACACCCCATAATATTTTCCACCCAAAAATCTTGGGAGGGACTTGAGCTCACCATATTAATTTCCATACTCGGTTATGATCTCGACCCGACGTCGTGGCTTGATCACCTTGCTTAATTTTCCTTGCAGCATAGTAAGCGCTTCTAACCAAAAATTCTCTATTCTTTGTTAATTTCCAGGACCAAAGGTCATCTCTTGGGTATGTTGGCAACACATATTCACGTATCTTCTTTGCCTCCCATGCATTAAAATTAGCCCCAACCTTCTCTTCATCCCATGCACCATCCTTCATCAAATCAGCCACCATAGAGAGTTCCATATAATCTTCATTTCTTCTATGTAAAACGCCATCTCCACCTAGCCCACCTAACCATGGGTCCTCCCATATTCGAGTAGACTTACCAGTTACCATCTCTAATGATCCTAGTAGCGCCATCTCGTATGACCTCTTTTGCTTGCAAAATAGACCTCAATGTGTAACTACAATTAGGGACTACTTTAGCCTCAAAAAACAACGAAGTCAGAAAATATTTATTTTTTAAAATTCTATACATCAAAGAGTCTTGCTCTGTTAATATTCTCCAACCTTGTTTTGCTAAGGGAGCAACATTAAAACACTCTAAATCCCTTAATCCCACTCCCCCATCAGTCTTTGATCAGCACAAATTCTCCCATGAGACCCATCAAATTCTTTTTTCCTTATCCTTTTGCCCCCAAAAGAAGGCTCTGCACATCTTCCCAATATCCCGTATAATACATAACGGGAGTTTGAAACATTGCATCGAGTATATCGGGATTGCTTGAGCTACCGCCTTTATAAACACTTCCCTCCCTACTGGTGATAGAAAATTTTCCTTCCACCCTTTGATCTTTTTCCAGACACGATCTTGAATGTTACGGAAGATAACTTTTTTGAACCCCCTATGTAAGTAGGAAGACCCAAATACCTGTCATATTCGTCCACAGCCTTAAACTTCAACTTTTCTACAAGCATATTTTTCTTCTGTATCTCAACATTTCAGCTAAACAATACGATTGACTTCTCCATATTCAATTTCTGTTCTGAAGCAGCCTCATAAACCTACAAAATATCCAAAACTTGGTCCACTTCCTCCTCATGCGCTCGAACAAACAATAGGCTATCATCAACAAACAAGAGACGAGTTATTGGTTCCACTCTACGGCCTACTTTAACCCCATGTATTTCACCTTTCCTTTGAACATTCTTTAACAAAGCTGATAACCCTTATGCGTAAATGACGAACAAGAAGGGTGAAAGAGGGTTTCCCTGACGTAACCCGCGACTAGACTTAAAGCGTCTACTAGGTTGACCATTAACCAAAAGCGAGAAAGACGCCAAAGTGACACACCTCATCACCAAATTTACGTAGCAACTTGGGAAGCCCATTTTCTCCATCATACCCCTCAAAAACTCCCAGTCAATGCGGTCATAAGCTTTGCTCATATCTAGCTTGAGTGCCATATCTCCTTTTTGACCCTTCTTCTTCTTTCGTAGGTAGTGGTAACGTTCATGAGCAACTAATATATTGTCAGTGATTAATTGACCAGGGACAAAACCACTCTGCTCTGCACTTATGATGTAAGGTAGAACCTTTTTCATTCGATTAGCTAATACCTTTGTAAAAATTTTATAAACTACATTGCAAAGACTTATTAGGCGATAATCTTTCGGGCTTTCACAGTGCTTTTTCTTAGGAATTAAAATAATGTGCGTATGATTATATTCATCAATAAGATCACCATAATTTAAAATTCCTAAAGCCATGGAGATAACGTCCTTACTTACCACATCCCAGAAATTTTGGTAAAAAATTGCCGACATCCCAGAAAAAAGATCATCGAAATATCGCACAAAAATCTCACTAATGTCTTTTTCCTCTGTGAAGATATTTCCAGCTTCATCCTGAGCACGAGTTATACTATTACGATCCCTTATTTGAGCTGGCTTCGCGTGAAAGAACTTGGTATTCTTATCTCCTCCTTTCAACCAGTGCCGACTACGTTGTCGACAATAAGTGTTTCTTCCCTCTCTTCTAAATCATCCATTCTAGCATCCAAACATTTCATTTGTTGTATTACCTCTTCCGTTTGCTCTTCACGCGTTAATTTTTCCATGTGGTTTCTACATTCCCGTAACTCTTGGACAAAATTACCAAACTTCACTTTTCCCTACTCACGTAAACTGCTTGAGATTCGCAATGTTGTCATTTAAACCACCCCCATCCCTCCATGTCCGCCTAACTACTTCTCCACACCCCTCCTCCTTGAGCCAAAATTCTTCAAACCTAAATATCTTACGTTTCTTATCTCCCTTTTAATATTTGGGCTTTCATAAACATGTAGTAGCATTGGTAAGTGATCAGATTTACGCTTTGTCAAATGTTAGACAAAAGAGCCCTTAAACATCTCCTTCCACAATGGTGAGGCTAGAAAACGATCTAGTCTTTCTTAGAGGTTTGCCTCCCCATGCTGATTATTGTTCCACATAAAATCATATCCCACAAAACCCAAGTCCACAAGCTCTTATATTTCTACTGCTTCCCGAAACATATCCACTTTTGATTGATCAAAACCCCTTCCTCCTTTCTTCTCATATGAATATAGCATAAGGTTGAGGTCACCTCCACAAACCCAAGGAAGGTTAGACTTGTCTCTCAATCGTTCCATTAACTCACACGTCCTCCATTTATTTTCCTCTTCCGGGTAACGGTACACCCCCGTAAATCATCATACATGACTCCCTTCTATAGTAGTATCGATGTGGTTTAAAGAGAACGACATTATTTTGATTGTCACCATTTTCCTTCACATTAGTGCTATTCCCCCACTCCTACGTCTACCCTCACCTTCACAGCTAACCTCCATTAGATTATCAAAACCGCATTTGACTTTCACTACTTCGATTTCTCCTTGCTTCAACTTCGTCTCAGCCAAAAACACAACTTGCGGGGTTTCCAACGTAATTATGCGTCTAAGCGCACTTATTGCACGAGGGCTCCCCAACCCTCGGTAATTCCAGCAAAGTAGCTTACTCATTGGTCATGAAGAGCCCATGATGTGGGGCCCGCCACTTTCTCGTTACGATTTTCATCAAATCCCGAACGTTCACCTTCTCCTTTCTTATGTCGCTTGTTGCCATGTTGATTTTGAAACTCCTTTTCTATAATGTCCGCTTTTGTTTCCATACACGCCCCTCTCTTACCTCCCTTTTTCATGCTCTTTTCATTTGTTTGAGTCAAATTCGGTCGAACTATTCTTACCCATTTTCTACCCCTGCCTATTATCTTGTTTTCCATGTTCTGACCCGTATCCTCTATTTCTGCCGTACCCTTCACTCTTGCTCTCTCCATATGCTCCTCCCTATTTCCCATATCGCCTTTATCATTGTTATTGTGCTGCACTTGTCTAGCAATAATGGTGCAAGCCTTGAATTTATGGGTTACATATAAACTTGCTGCTTCGCATTATTCACTTCTTTATTTTCTCTTTTCGTAACAAAAAGTCTTCTTGCCACATTATTTTCATCGCTTCCTTCTTCGCTAATCCGTACCGCCTTCCATAGGGAGGCTTTTAAGTAAACTCCAAACTTTTTGTAAGGAGACCCCACATCCCTAACCTCCTCGCACTCCCGATCCCCATGTCCAATTCTTCCACAAATAAAACAAAAGTGTGGTAGTCTTTCATACTTAACAGGTATTTTCAGCACTTCCCCTCCCCTCACTTTTAATTTAACTGTATCCACCAATGGTTTACTCAAGTCTAGAATTACCTGCGTACGAACTAATCTTTCAATCTCCATAACCTTCGTTTTGTCCACACGTACAAACCTCCCAAAATTCTTAGCCAACGATCTTATATTATCTTCATTGCCACGCCCAATAAACGGTAACTCGTAGAACCGAGTCCAAACTGGTATAGAGTGTAGTTGCACCTCTGAGGGTTTCCCATCCTCTTGAATTTTGCTCAAACATATGGCATGTCGATCAAAGTGCCACGGCTTTCCCTCCAAGACCCTCGCTTTATCCCTCCAGTGATAAAACTGGAATGAAAACGTCTTCTCCTCAATGCATCTAATCTTAATCTCATGCTTTGGCTGCCATATTTTCGATAGTGTCTCTATGAAAGCTTTTGAATTTATTGTTTTCTTAGTCCAGACCCTACCTAATAACATCAGAGCAGTTTTCTCTTCCTCTTCTGATCCTTCTGGCATATCCCAAACAGCTTCCTCCTCTTCATCCAAATTCTCCACCAATTTTTCCTTCGGATCTTTCTCCATGTTCTGATGTATTTCTTCCATCACACCATGCGCATCACTCTTGGAATCTAGATCACCGTGAAAATCACGTGAAAACTAGAATGAAAGTGATACAAAACCCTAGAAAACCCCTAGACACACCAACCTCTCGAGGAAAAAAAACTAGAGGGACATTTTATTTTTTAAGTTTATGTTGAA
Organism: Suaeda aralocaspica; assembly: GCA_016808085.1. NCBI lineage: Eukaryota > Viridiplantae > Streptophyta > Magnoliopsida > Caryophyllales > Amaranthaceae > Suaeda > Suaeda aralocaspica. Next base: position 1,360,790 of record PYUH01000412.1, on the reverse strand, counting down.
TGTGAGTACAACAATACATCTGGACAGCATGTTAAACATGCTCAAAATCACTTTTAACTTCATGAAACATACTAAAAATCATATGTAACATTATAGAACTAATATGTGATCATACTAGCATAATATGAACACTTAAAACTTATTTTAACTAGTTTTTTTAAATTTTCAGATTTATTAATTAACTTTAAACACATGGAAAACTCATAAAAACATCATAAATTCATGATAAAACTCTTTCACAATCTACTAACATCATTATGAAACCAATCTATGCTTAAGAATAATTTTTCATAAGCCAAAACATGTTTATAATATTTATTCTATTAAATTTCATGATTACAAAATTTGGACAGCAATTTATTTTATGTTTATAGCCTTTAAATATCAATATAAACTTCATAAAATCATCATAAATTCACCCAACAACAATTCATGATCATAATATTGAAGTTTAAATCGTTAAAACTCATAAAAATTAAGACTTTCATAACTTTATAAAACCTAATCTAAAATTTCATGAACAACAAATTAATTCATGCTTTCACACAAATCATAACCTCATAAAACATGATTGAAACTTATAAAAACATGATTAATCATAAATATAAACATGAATTTGCAAAATTAAATCAAAAAGAAAGAAGAACAAAAAAAATTTATAATACCAGACAAGGGGAGGAGCAAGGGCGGCTCGCGATGGCCGGCGGCAGCAGCGGGCTGCAGGGATAGCGGGCGGCGTCGAGGCTCTAGTGAGGCAGGCGGGGCTCCGGAGGAAAGAGCAAAACTCTTTTTTTTTTCCTCGGAAAACCGAACACATATTTTTTTTCGACTTTCTTTCTCTCCTTTTTTTCGCTCTTTCTCTCTCTAAATTTTTGGAATCCTAAATCACTAATTTGCAAGATAAAATCTGAAAATAGGATATTTATAGGCCCCAAAGTAGGATTTGGAGAAGCCCATAATTATCCTAAATAGTGGAAAATACTTTTATGCCCTTGCCGGCCTTAAAATAAATTAGGAAACTCTTAAAAATTCTACTTTTAGAAACTTTTCAATATATTTTATAAAACATAAAATATTATTTATAAACACAAATAATTATTTTTAATTAAAATTTATTTAGATTCCTTTGTTTAATATTCTTATTGAATACAACTTTTTCAATAAAAATATTAAAATTACACGTATAAAATACAAAAATAATTCCTTAAAATATGTGAAAATATGGGGTAATACATTGGCCTCATTTGAAGTACCTTTCGTGCAAACATCGACAACTTCTTAGAACCGAAAGCTTGAAGAATTTTGATTAATAATGATTATAATATTAAAAATATTAATAATAAGTTTAAAGCTTTGTGAAAGCAAGGAAGTAAAAAGACACGGCTTTTTAGATAGGGCACAAAAACCGAGAGAGAGATTTTTAGAGAGAGAAAGACGTGAAGTAGAGAGAGAATGTGAGAATGAGAGAATGTGTGAATTGATGAAGTCCCTAATGAAGGTCGGGGAAGGGAGGGTATTTCTAGGGCCAAAAGTGACATAAGCGAGCACAAGGGTGCCGAAGGAGCGCTAGAGCGCTAAGGTGCCCCACTTGCGCCTAGGCGCTCAAGGTGGGCGCCAAGGTGCCCAGTAAGCGCTAGGGCATAGGCTCCTTGGGCGCCTGGGCACTCGCCCTGTGTCGTGGCGCTCGACCTCCTAATTTCTTGATTTTCACGCGGTCAATCTCTAAACCTTCCTTATTTCGTAGATCCATTACCATAAATCAAAATATTATGAAATAATGTGAAATTCACTTCCATAAACCGATTTATTCACTACCATAACCTAGAGTTTCCATAAACCAAACAAACCCCTCTAGTTTGATGTGTTTTCCACTTTGGACAGGCTTCCGGTCATAGGGAAATGTGGTAATGAAAGTTTTGTTAAAAAGTGATTGTTGCTTGGCGATGTATGTAAATGTATTTGGTTTCCGCTTTAGACACGCTTCGGCCGTAGGAAAATATTAGTTTGATGATGAAGTAACTGTTTGAGTTTGATTTGTTGTATGGGTCAACGCCGGAAAAATGAGGTCAACACCGGATTCAGGCATTAAGGTTTCTTCTGGCAAAAAAAAATTTAGTTTAAGGTTTCTTCTAGTAAACAATTTTTTAAAAGGTTTCTTTTGGCAAAGAAAAAGTTTTTAAAAGGTTTTATCTGGCAATTTTATTCATCACTATATGTCTATTGCCTATGAAGCACGGGGTCGGCTGCCCACATGGGGAACCCGTCTTGGGGACGGCTGGGGGTCGGAGACGGTATAGAGACGGCACAAAAACATCCCAGGGTCTCCATCAATCGGGCGGGGACGGGTGTGTTACTTCGGGGACAATTCGGGGTCGGCTAAGGTAGAGCATAGGCGTCCCCACCCTTTTGAAGGTAAAAGTCCAATTTTAAAAGTAATAGGCTAATAGCCCAAGGCCCAATAAGGCAATAATATGAAAAATAGTAATACCACAAAACCAAACTACCAAAGTCAGTAGCCTCTAGGGTTTATTCAATAAACTTTTGAAGAAGAAAGATCATATTTTGAAGAAGAACAAAGCGGCGAGTTCGAGGGACGACGGTGAGTTCATTAAATTATCAACTGCATTCATTTTTGAAGAAGAAGAAAGCGGCCAACTCAACATTCATTAAATTATCAACTGCATTCACTTGTTACTTCGACGGACGTCGGTGAGTTCGAGGGACGACGGCGAGTAGCTTTCAGCAAGTTAGTTCTTTCGATCTAAAATTTGCTTGTTTCGATTATAAATATTGTCACTCAACTGATTTCACTTGTTTGATTGTACTGAAATACTGATTTTACTTATTTTGATTATAAATTTTGTCACTCAACTTATTTTACTTGTTTGATTGTACTGAATTACTGATTTTACTGATTTCGATTATAAATTTTGTCACTCAACTGATTTGTTATTTCATTTATAATCTGATTTAACTTGTTTAATTATACTGAATTACTGTAAATTGAGAATGATAGATAGAGAATACAGAATCAATAACAATAATGAATTTTTTAATTAATTGTTTATTATATGAAAGAATTGTAGCAGTGAGTTTTTTTGGCCAATGATATGTATATATGTGAATGAACTATGGAAATTAGTTGAATAATATATGGAATATCAATTGTGTAGTTGATTTGATTGTTGTTTTATAATGGAAAATGAACAACAAAGTGGACAAGTTGGTAGTAGCAATGGTAGTGGAGCTGGGTCTGGTGCATCAGTTCAAAGTGGGGGTCGTGGGGAAGCTCCACTATGGAGCTATGTAACTAGATTAGAAAAACAAGGTGCAGTAGGAGGAACATGGAAATTTCAATGTAATTTTTGTAATAACATTCGAACCGGATCTAATTCTAGAGTACAAGCACATTTATTTGGAATTTCAAATAGAGGAATAGTAGCTTGTACTCAGGACCTAGGGAAGTTCCGTTTCCTAGTGAATCCGGTATTCAGGCTAATTCTACCTTCAAGAAAAGAAAGTCTAGCTTCTCACCTATTACTCAAGCTTTTGGTATTCATGCTAGAAAGCAATTAGATCAAGAAATTGCAAGGATGTTTTACATAGGAGGGTTGCCATTCAATCTTGCTAGAAATCCTCATTACTATAGGTCTTATTGTTTTGCTGCTAGTCATAACATTGCTGGATACGTGCCTCCTGGTTATAATAAATTACGAAGAACCTTACTTGCCCAAGAAAAAGCCAATGTTGAAAGGTTGTTGGAACCACTTAAATTAACATGGAAAGAAAGGGGTGTCACAATTGTGACCGATGGTTGGAGTGCTCCCACAAGAAAACCCTTAATTAACTTTATGGCTACTTCTGGAGCAAGTCCTATTTTTCTTAAAGCAGTGAATTGTTTTGGTGAAGTGAAAGATAATTAATTTTTTATTGTTGATTTGATGAAAGAGGTTATCAATGAGATTGGTCATGTAAATGTGATGCAAATTATAACTGATAATGCAGCTAATTGTAAGGGGGCTGGAGAGCTTATTGAGAGTATGTTTCCTCATTTATTGGACTCCATGTGTTGTTCATACTCTTAATCTTGCATTAAAGAACATTTGTTCTCCAAAAAATATGGTTGGAAATGAGGAAACATTTGAGGAGTGCAAATGGATAACAGATATTCCTGGGGATGCAATTCAAATTTAAAATTTCATCATGAATCACAACATGAGACTTGCAATCTTTAATAGGTTCTCAACACTTAAATTGCTTTCGGTTGTCGATACCCGCTTTGCCTCCATCATTGTCATGCTTAAAAGATTAAAACTTATCAAACAAGATCTTCAAGCTATGGTCATAAGTGAGGAGTGGTCTTCTTATCGAGAGGATAATACGGGAAAAGCAAATTTTGTGAAGGAAAAGATATTGAATGATGATTGGTGGGATAAAGTGTGCTATATTATTGATTTCACAAGACCTATATATGACATGATTAGATTTTGTGACATTGACAAGCCATGTCTTCATTTGGCATATGAAATGTGGGATTCCATGATGGGCAAGGTGAAGGTTGAGATCTTCAAGAAAGAAGGTCATTCAATGGAAGATCGTAGCACCTTTTTTGAAGTAGTGCTAAAAATCTTAGTGGCTCAATGGATGAAGAATAACACTCCTCTCCATTGTCTAGCTCACTCTTTAAACCCAAGGTACATGGTTTTTTATATAGTATTGAAATTTTAATTTAGAATTCAATTGTTTTGGCTTACATTTTTTTAATCATATGTATTGTAATTTGGCTTATGGATTAAGTTCTATATCTTATTTTTTCATGTTGAAGATACTATTGTGATGCATGGTTGAATGAGGATTCCATAAGAATAGCTCCTCATAGGGATGGAGACATTTCAAGAGAAAGAATGAAGTGCTTTCGAAGATTGTTTCCTAATGATGATGAATATAGTAAGATATTAGATGAATATGCTTTATTTTCAATGAAGAGTTGACCTTTTGAAGAGTTAACTTGTATGTTAAGAATGTCAACTATGGATCCAAAAAATTGGTGGCCTGAGCTAACTTTGGTGCTCAAACGCCTCTCCTCCAAGCCTTGGCTTTTAAGTTGCTTGGTCAACTTAGTTCATCTTCATGTTGTGAGCGAAATTGGAGTACTTACCAATTTATTCACTCACTTAGAAGAAACAAGTTGAGTCCAAGTAGAGCTCAAGACTTGGTTAACATCCACAACAACCTACGTCTTTTATCAAGGAATTCCGATCAATATGGGGATGAAAAGACCAAGATGTGGGATGTTGGTGGAGATATATTTGATTCAATGAAGGATGTTGGATTCTTAGAGTTTGCGGAACTTTCACTTGATGAGCCGGATTTAGAGAACGAGTTGATTAATGATAATGTTGTACTTTAACATAATGTTGTACTTTAAGGTTTTATGAATTATTATTATGTTATTGTTACATTAAAATATTAAAGACTATTGTATTTTAAATTTTTTGTGATTTTTTAATTGTCAATTCCTTGCCATCCCCGATTTTTGAAATTGATTTTACCGTTTTCCGTCCCCGTCCCCGTTTTTGAACCCGTGCAACTTAGTCTATTGCTACTAATGAGCCTACTTCTTCCATATTTTCCCCATTATTTTCCTTCGTGCTCACTTGGCCCTTGCTCCTGCCATCACTCACACATCAACAGAACTCCAATGTCTCTCCTCAGTTGCTCTTCACGATCATCCCACCACCGCCACTTCACTCACTCTCCTTTTCCTCCCTCTTACTCTCCTCCTGTTGATGTTTCTCTTTCTCCTTCTCCACCGCCACCACTCTCCTCCCTTTTAAAACCCCCAACCCAAACTCAACACCTCATGAAACTCTTAACCCCTTATTTGAATTTAAACTCTAAATCAAAACCCCTGATAAATCACCACCTAAGTTTTAAACCATAAATCGTATTGAGAGTTTTTTAATACAACTTAGGTTTTGATATTTAACCAAGGCGACACCTTCAGATTTTTAATTTTTTGGGGTTTTTTTTTAAAAAATTTGAAACCCTAAATCGTATTGGGGTTTTTTTTAATTCAGCTTAGGTTTTGATATTTAACCAAGGTGGCACCTTCAGATTTTTAATTTGAAACCCTAAATCGTATTGGGGGTTTTTAATTTTTTGGGTTTAGCTTCAGATTTTTACCCTTTTTTTGACGGTTCTGACTTCATGTTTTGTTTAACTAATGTGCCAATTACGATCGCTTTTAGGGTTTTGCTTCATTTGGTGAGCCTGAAAAGCTTGTTGGAATCAATTCGATTGGTCTTCTGCTTTCTTCTCTTCCACTTTCTCCAATTTCACTTCTAGGTATTCTTGTTCACATCTATTTTGATTTTAAATTTTTCTACGTTTTATTTTAATTAGGTAATTGAGCAATTTAATTGGTATCATGTAAGTATCATTTTTTGTGTGCATATTCTATGGTATAATAATTCTATTAGAGTTGTGAAATATTAGGAACGTCACAAGTTGGAATCGATCTGTTTTGTTGAGGAATTTGTTTTTGTTGGATGAAAATATTGTTGCTACTTGTTAGTGTTGCCCTTTGTGAATTTTATTAATTCAGTAATGGCTCTCATATAGGCTATACTTGCTTTATTTTGTAGTGGAATTGTAGTATCTCGATCAATGTATACTTCAATTATGTCATTATATTTATTGAAACACCACTTGCTTTTTCATCCTTTCGTTTTATAATTTAGTTTTGTTAGTAAATTTGTTATTTTGCAAGGCTATTATACGCTCTTATTTGTTTAGGGACATTGATCTCAATTCATTTAGTTTTAAGGCTATTACATTCGTCATCCAACTCGACAACACATAGTTCTTGATGTAGAAAGAGTTCCTGGTAGGGTCTCTTCAACTGAATACGTGGAGAGGGAACAGAGGACGACACGTCAGGGACAGGTGTTTGGCTTGTGCACTTCCCGTGGCTCGGACCTCGATTCCTGCCACAGGATATCCTCGTGGATTTTTTCCCCTCCGTGCTTAAGTAGTATTTGTATGAGGATTAGGCAAATTAACATAATTAGCTTTGGTAATCTAGAGGGGAAACTAGTGAGGAATTCTCTTAGGGTGATGAATGAAGATTTGATTGAATGTTGAATGTTGAATGCCCCCAAAATGTGATTTTGAGGGGTATTTATAGCCTTAGGTTTGGAGGCCAACAAATAGGACGATGACATTTGTCATCGTCTAATTGGTTGATGCTTGATCAAGCCTCATGGGCTTTGCATTCAAGCCTTAAGGCCCAAATTCCTTTTTTCCCTACCTTGTAGCCTCAAATAGGATTGCGACACGTGGCAGAGGTTTTCTTCTTTTAAGTATTTGTTGTGGACACGTGGCCCAATCTTACAACGACCCATGGTCGTGTGGAGCCCACCTTGGTGGTCCGTCAGTGCCAAGTGGCAGTGCCACTGGACTTTTAGTGGACACGTGGCCCAGTATTATGTGACACGTGGCATGAGTTGGCGTGCCACATCATTTGCCCCTCAGTTGGGGTGTTTGGAACGTAATCCATGCCCCAACTGACGTCTCTTTCGTTTCGGAAGTTATTTTGTAACCCTCCTTTAGCATTTATTAAAGCCGTAACCACCCCTTTGATTTTTTGGGGGGAGGAATTCAAATTTGAAGGGGGAAATTACTCTTGTGCCCCTTCAAATTTCTTTATATATAGGATGATTGAAATGATTGTTCACAATCATTTTCAATCATTTTATTTCACTCTTCTCTAAAAGTTCCCAAGTTTTCTCCTCAAACTCCCAAGAAGCTTCAGGGGCGATTTCCGGCAACCTGTGGGCGATTTCTGGCGAGCTGTTGTGGCGGTTTCCGGTGTGAACAGTAGATTCTAGTTTTTCTCTCTTTCGGTATTACCTGAATTCTTTTTCTTTCTGTTTTTCTTTACTTCTTTGTCTTTATTTCCAATGGCTTCTTCCTCCCTTCTTTCCCAATAATAATGAGAACTCTATTAAACTACTTCCTTCTCCTCGTACTACATTCTTTGTTGGAACTCAATCTTCTGGTTGTCCTGATCAATTATTGTCTGGGTCTTTCTTACTTCCTTCTCTTCTGTGCAGGAAGTTGCAATGGCAAGAGTTAAACAAACTGCCTATAAAGATACTGCTACTTTAAGAGTCCACGCATTGAAGTTTAATGTGAATCCTCTTGATCAGCAAGATCCTATCCCCCAGGTTGAGGAAGAAAGGATGCTGAAGCTGCACAGGAAGCTCCCGAGGAGGAAGTAGGGAGATTCCTACTAGAAAGAGAGAGGCTTCTAAGGCTCCCACTTCCAAGCCTAAGAAGAAGAGAGGTGCCTATCATGGTGCTGTGAGTAGTGATCTCGATGAATATGTAGATGGTGTAATAAGGATAAACTGAGTAGTGACTTAATTTTCAATAATGAGTATTTGAGTTGTCATCCCTAACAAGGGGGGTACCATTCTGGATGCCCCGGAAGACTGCTTCCCTGTTTATACTGAAGTAATTGACTAGGACTCGGTTTCCCACTTCCTTATTCTTTATCTCTTCAAAAGTTGACATTAGCCTATGTCAACTTACTCCCAATCTTGGGTTCACATAATGTCTTATGTGACTTCTTGTGGCCTTAGAGGAGTGAAAGCTTCTTCTAAGGTCTTCCTTCATCTTCACCATTCTCTAAAGGCCTCCCACTGCAAACGTGGGTGTTCTATCTGAAAAACAACAGTGAGGGGTTCCTCACTTGTGTAGAAAAAGCCAACAAGGTTCCCACGGAGGAACCATTTTGTGTTTGTGAAGTCCATGACAAAAAAACTGGTAGAAGTGTTGAAAAAATGGAATCCTTCCAAATGCCTAGGAAGATCCTTTGAGCTTCCTAGATTGAGTGACAATGAGACAACAAAACTTAGAATATTTCAGATCTACCACAGTGGAGATCAAAAAACAAAACTGACAGTTCCCTACAACTGGATCCCCTTTAGCGAATTCTCTTCGATCGCAAATTCCTTATGCGCTGGTGTAATTTATGGGGATGAGTATACCAGGGTAATTTTTGTTTATCATTTGATTCTGAACTTCCTGTTTCTTTTCCCATTTATCTAACCAGTATCCTTTCTTTTGCGCGAAGCTACTTGGCGACCTTCTCCATTACAAGAAAGGAAGTATGAGCAACAAAGATTCTGGAAACACGTTCTCAAAAGCTGAGAGGATCTTCCTCAAGAAGGCTAAGACTCAGGATTTGACATTTCCTGCAAAAAACTAAAGACTGATTTCTGCATTTTAGTTTTATTAATAGACTTCCTCATTGGGGTCTTCCCACTTTGCCGGCTTGACGCAAGTGGGCTCTAAGGGGGAAGTTAAGTATTTAAACACTTCATCTTAGGAATAGTATTGGGGACTCACTACTTAGTGCCTTCACTTTGCCGACTTGACCGCAGGTGGGCACTAAGTGGAAGCTATATATTGGTAGAAAGTTTCCTCTTCTTAGAAGTTAAAACTTACTTAGGAAATGTAATTTCTTTATAGTAACTCCCTCTCCTTGTAGGAAGCTTGAGTTTTAAGATTCCCCTCTAGGAAGTTTAGGATCGTACTTCCCCTAGGAAGTTAGAATGACTTCGAGTTCCCTCTTTGTGTCCATGTACGTTCAACTCGGCAAAGTGGGAAGTCCTTGACTTCCTTGTTTGCCGGGTTGAACGTAGAATGGCACAAGGAGAGGAAGTCCTTTTACTTCCCCTTGGGAAGATTTTAAGATCATACTTCCTCTTAGGAAGTGTGTCTAGACTTCCTGCTATAGGAAGTCTCTTCCCTTAGGAAGTTAGAATTTTTAGACTTCCCTCCTTTGTGTCCATGTGCGTTCAACTCGGCAAAGTGGGAAGTCTTTGACTTCCTTGTTTGCCGGGTTGAACGTACAATGGCATAAGGAGGGGAAGTCCC